>CALNHX010003140.1:0-157444 GCA_940337035.1 Agriotes lineatus | reverse complement strand
ACCTTATAAAAAAAGAGTCAGTGATTGGCTGTGGTCGTATGCCAGATCACAATTGCATGAACTCTTTTAAATCGAGAAATTCATTGATGTACAACTTCCATGTTCCTGAGTATTCTCCTGACTTAATAACTACATCAAATTTTGTTTATATGTACTATACCTATAGCTATAGTTAAAAAGCAATTACTCGCTGTAATGTAATAATTATAAGAAAAATATTATTTTACTCACACACAAGTTGCCTAGGTAACTTAAGTGGGAGTACTTATTTATTTACAATGTACAATCTTTTGTTTTGTAAATCGAAAAACATGTAAAAAACAAATATGTAAATAAACTTTTTATTATTATTATTATTCGAAATAATTCCATGGTGGTTTCAAAAAACTGTCGCTATAAGCTTGGATCCCAATAATCGACCCAGGTTTCATCTCCTGTAACTATTTCGCACATGTCTTTTTTTCAGTAAATCAAAATTCCTCGAATAAATCTCTGGACGGCGAACCCATCTGGCTGACATCTTGACCATTCTAAGCTTTATATGTGAAATGTGTAGGACACTTGGTTGGGATATTCTCAACGCTACAGCGATCTCTGCTACCTTCATACGTCGATTTTGAAAAACTCTACCTTTCTGCAAATTTCAAGATGAGTTCAGTTTTCGGCTATCCTGGTCTTGAATCGTCTTTTACTCATTCCCGACCCCAACGGAACTGTTTTGACCAGTATTTTATTTGATACAGGCATGGTTCGTTCTTACTATACACTACCAGCATCCTTTCGCGAATAATTTTCGATCTGTAACCTTCCAAAGTTAAGTATCTGTTTCGCGTCAGTGCTTTAATTAACTAAACTTGAATGACAAACTAATACACAAGAACGCCACGATATACCACAAATAGATGAAAGTTTGCACAATAACTATAAAAACGAAATGTATTACGATACAATTATGTTTGCTGTAATATTCGTTTATTTTCATGGCTAGGTAGATTACTAATTTAGTGTCCTTCGTAGACACAAACTAATTAATGTGATTAGGAGAACCAAAAAACCTTTAAAATAAGATTTTCCATATCATATATGGAATCTGTAGAATATTAATTATTTGTTAAATTACAGCTTGAATAATGCAAAACTAATAAATGCAATGTTTAATTATTTGATAACAATTACAGTTCCAGAATATTCAACATTTCCAACAAGAATTAATTATGCCCTAGTAAAATATTTCAAGAATAAAATCTAAAATGGCAAAAGAATCAAACTCGCGATTACATTTTCAAACCGGTAAGTACATTTTCAAACTTCCATTGTGACGTTTCAAGTTCCAAAATGAATATTCAAAACAAGTAATTGTGAATAAAATAATTTCGCATATTTAGAAGTTGCAATTGCACATTATCTAATTAAAAGGGCTACTTCATCTGATATCTAAAAATTCCGGCATCAGTACGCAGTTAACTTTAATGACGTCAGCACACTCTATCCAAGGCACTCTGGTAGCACGCCCTAGAATAGATGAACATAAAATCCCCACATTCTTGAAATAGCTGGTTTTTAGCGATTTACAAAAAAATCGACTAAATTATAAAATACTTAAGATTAACTGTTGCTTTAATCTACTTCGAAGTTTAAATAACAAGCGCACACAGCTGACCTCACAATTCACAACGATATTGATCGCTAACTACGAGTATTTAAAAGCTCGAGTACCTGGTATTAGATGATATCTGAACCAGTTCATATTCTAGGCAATGACTTCGCTCAAAATATGGAAATTTACAAAATGTGAAACTGCAGATAATTTAAAATTCTTACCAAGAGGTTTGCAGATCATCAGCCATGCGAAAGATCGCTACAAAAGAAGATTTTAAAATAAACATGTTTTCATGTAAACTTAGAAATCATAAAATAGCGGTAATACATTCACATGATAACGACTAAACAACATTTTGGAAAAGTACTTATTTAGTATTAATATTTACATTTTAAAACATTAAAAATTGTAATAAATTAGAAATAATGAAAGTTATCTTAATTTCTTGGAGAATTTTCTATAATTTTAAATAATCATATATGTAATATTATTCTGCCAATAAGGAAAAAAGAACATCTTGGTTACGGGAAAAAAACTATTCAATACTGAAACTGCAACTTCAGTTAAAATATACTCTTGTTTAAACATACGGTAAGATTAAGCAGTCTAATATGGCGACATTTATCTTTGTAAAGATTGCTAAAGTACGCTAACTGTAATTGGATTATCGATGTTACTACGCATTCTACTACAATTGGCCGATTTCTTTAGAAGAGGCGATTGCAGGTGTTATCTAGTTTAATAGACGAACATTTATAATGGCCGACGTACAATCTTGTGCAACATTTTGCACTTCAATGTATATGGTTGTAGATATCGGTGATAATATCAAAAACCTACAAATTATACAGTTTGATTGCAATTTTACTTGTGGTATCTATTTAAAACAAAGCTAAATTAATATTTAAATGAAGAATAGCTAACAACAACCTATATTATTTCTTTGCAGCTATACAAATTGTTAACAACTTTTAATTAAGTACATCGAATAGGGCTAAAATAAATAATATTACCATTACCAGCACTTTAATAATACGTTTCGCATAGATGAATTTCGATCCATTTTAGGAAACAAAAATGTAAGATAAACGTTTAAATGAGGGATGTAGTGAACCCCATTATACGCCCACGAAGATACCAGGTAAGACATTTTTAGTAGTTAACAATCACCATAATACCATGCATGTTACATTTTCTAATACTTGAACTAATAGGACAATTGAAAGCGGTATTTTCAAACTACAGTTCGCTTTATTGTATAAGTACGTGACTAACCTACGTGAAAATGAAATTTTCAGTGTTTCTATAAACTTAATATATACTTTAAAAACCAAACTTTTTAAAGAATTTTTGGAATTTTGAATTTTTGGGTGGAAGGTCGCCTTCGGCATCGGCCTGAAATGTGCTTACGCGTCCTGTATTTCTCTCAAACAAACAAAACTATTTTAAATGAATCATAATTGTCAACAGCAGATTATATGGTTTATGGTAGTATATGCTAAAACGTACATTTGAAAATCCTTTCGGACTTGTCTAAAAACCTCTATAATCGCTGTATACTCTTGCCTTTGCCTCAGTGCACATTTGTTTGTTGTTTCAAATGATATCTCTTAATGTCTTGAAACTCTTGCGGATGATCAACAATTGTAAAGCATTTTCTTTATTGATAAAATTCCAAATTTGTCTTTATTCTGCCCATTGACATTTTGAAGAATACATTTATATGCTTAAGGCAATAGAATTATCCAGTAATAGTTTTGAAGCTCTTTCATGTCTCTTTTTACTTCCCTCGCCTAAGACGAAGAACGTATTGCAATCTTGAAAAAACCTGGAAAGCGCTTTACTCAGAACCTCAATCGCAAGTGGAAATTTTGCAACTAACAATTTTGAAAATATCAAACAAAAAAAACAGTTTTTTTCAAGTGTTCAACCTGTATCTCTTAAGTCCAAAAAACGCCTATTTTCATCAACGGTAAAAAGCTATGTGCAAATATTACTTTTATTTAACTAATAGTTCTTGAGTTAAAGCAAAAAAAACTGAATTTAATTTTTGTTAAGGTGCTCATCACCTTGTTATATTTGATTGAAAGTATATTCGGTTTCGAATCCATGCAAAATATGTTCATTTAACATACTACTTTTTAAGCTACACCGGCAACAGACGGGCAGACGGACAGACAGAAGGAATTGGAAAAACATGTTTTTCGTCATCTAGGAATCCTGAAATGTGAAGATCTGAAGAAATCTCGGAAGGTGATTTTTTGCGATTACAATACCTCTTTCGTCTTTTAGACGAGGAACGTAACAATCACCTTCCGAGATTTCTTCAGATCTTCAGGTTTCAGGGTCCCTAGATGACGAAAAAAATATTTTTTTGAATTCTACCTGTTTGTCTGTTGGCGGTATAGCTCGAATACTATACTTTCGATCAAATATATACAAAGTGAGTACCTTAAAAAATACATTTTTGTCAATTTTGCTTTAACTCGAGAACTGTTAGTTAAATAAAATTAATATTTATAACATAGCTCAGTTGTTTACCTTTGATGGAAATAGACATATTTTTTACCCAACATATACATGGTAAACGCCTTTAATTTGTTATTCTTTCTTTCCTCAACATTTTTTGTTTTAAAACGTTCACTTTCGATGGAAGATCCGAGAAAAGCCCTTTACAGATATTTTATATACAAATACGACTAGAACATCTTACAGTCTTGTGAGATATGTTCTTTTTCTATTTGTTAAACACTATTACGTGTAGTATTTAGATTTATTATGTTCTATGTTCTATATTGTACTGCAATGAAGTCTGCATTTATGTTGGCTGCCAATTAATTTATGCAATGAATTGGTTTATTTTTTAACAGTTTGATCTTCTTCTTGCATGAAAGTGTGGTTTAGTTGAATACAATTATCTATACATCGTTTCAGACTTAAAGTTCAGTGCGGTGTCTTTGTGAACGCGACGTAGCCACACGTAGCCAGATTTACATTGCCCTATCTTTCTCGTACTGAACTTTAAGTCTGAAACAATGTATAGAGTGCTTATTTTGTCTAGGGTTTGTGGGTTCTCAAAATGTACGAGTTTACACTTAAACAAATCTTATTTAAGGTGAGAGTAGTTGCTTCTTATAACTTGAGGTTTTTATGTTTAGAACTTTTAGGGTTGTGCAAAATTTTGTATCTTATTGTGCAGCAAAAATTTTTCATTCATATTGCGTCAAGGTACGTAGACACCCCCAGACAAACTCTATATAATTGCAAAAACTGCTTGCAGCTATAGTCGAGTGGCTTGCTGTAAGTCTTCAGCTAATGGTTTGGATGTTTTTGTTTCACCAGGACAGCTTTATTTAAGGCACAAATTTATTTATTAACAAAAAACTTATTATTTCAGAAGCTAATTTTAATGCGCCTCACTTCTGCAAGAGTACTAAAACTTAGTAGCTACAGCTGTCATCCCCAAGGTAGCAAACAATTGGAATTAATTTTAAACAAACAAGATGGTCCAAAGAATACTAGATCTTTATTTAAATTAAATATTACCAGCCATTAAAACTTATACATCGATATTATAAAAAGCACTTGGTACACTAAGGAAAAGACCTTCTCAGACTGCTTCGTTGAAATTCATCATTAGCACAGCAACAATCACACCAAAATTACGTATATACAGTTAACCATCGTCTTCGACCTTATCCATCAACGATTAAGTTTTGTACCACAGAGTTTTGTGTTAATTTAACTCAGCTGCCGACTAACTTCATGTGCCCCAACGTTCTGTGCCAAGTCAGGTAATCAATCCTCATTTGCACAGACTACTGAGTGTATGCACTTTATACATTGGATGTACTTGTTTAATGTCTTTGTTTGTGAAACTATTAATAGTTAACGTCACTTTAGGTTCTTAAATTTGTGTAATATACAATTTTTCTTATTGAAATGTGATTTACTAAATTTTTATACAGTTTATGCCTTTTAGTAGGAAATATATTAACTATACTTCGTTTTAATTTAATAATAAGAATATGTCGTTCCTGTTTTTGCAAGTCCATGGGCCCGTACCACTCTCATTCTATTATAGTTCATCCTAGTCTTTTATATCCCACCAACTGTTTTAGACACCGTTACATCAACCGTCAGTGCAACTAACGAATGATTGGTAAATGAATCTTATTTTTAGAAATCTCATCGATCGTCTTAGCAGCGTAATTGCGCAACTGCACCGTGAAGTATCTTCCAGTATCGAATCCCCGAGGACTTATAGGGATTCCAGCCTCCTCTTAATGAAGCAGGGATTTGATTGCGATCAATAAGTCACGCCGTTGCCGTAAACTCCGCAATTTCCAGCCGTACTCGGTCGGGCGCGAGCACGCCGCTGAAACGCGCTGAAAGCTCCCGCGTTTCAGTCGGGGAGCTTCGGTTTGTTTGTGACTTCGCGGCCGGCGTAATGAGTAGATGTATTCATTGGGGGATGCCCCCTATGCAAGGGAGGAACTGCGGGGGCGATTGATCCGACTTTATATGGTTTTATTGCGCACACGATGTGCTTTTATTAGGTGCTTTTCTCTGGTGACAGATTGCGATTCCGCGTCATGGAGATGTTTTAATTTCACGGGCAGATGCTGCCGCCAGCTCCGGCCAAGCTTATGAAATTATTTTCGATTTATGAGAAGGAGGAGCCGCTTTAAATTTGAAATATAAATTGCTCGTTTAATAAAAAGTCGGCTAAATATGTGGAGTACAGTTGGCGTAAATAAATTGCTGGCGGTGATTCTTTCCGTCTGATTTCCTTGGACCATTTCTGCTTAAGGATGTGCCCATTTTTGTTATTTTAATATTGTTTCCTGTATCTTCTTACGGTTTGCTGGCGAAACATTAATGTGCATTTTTTCACATATTCGTGCAGATTTATAAAAGTTATATACTGCAGTTCCTTAAATTATATGTGGCACCATTTCATCACATTTTACTTTATATAAAATAACAGGCTTTGCACACTATTATATTAATAAAGCTATGATATCATATGTAATTTACAAAATAGAAGCAAAATGTAATATGTATAAAAATGTTTGTATGTTCAACTATGTATACGAGTACCTACTATAACGATCTGGTTTATGCATTTTTGTTTAGAGTCCGTTAAGTGGTAAAATAGTTGGTAGTCGAGAAAAGAGGATGAGTCAGAAACCATAAAATTTGAAAGAAGAACAATAAGGGAAGCAGGTGACTAATAGAATGCCAGCTACCACGGCATTTGAAAGAATAGCAAAAACAGAAACGATATTGCTATGCTACTGTGCCCGCAGCAGTTTAGTTATGTCACTTAAAACGTTAAATAATTTTATCTTCATCGGTGTCGTTATAGAAATTAATTTTAGTATCGTTAAGAGCTTCATTACCGCACTGAACGCGGTAATGGATTTTACATGTTCCCAAAGCTAGTCATTATAATAATGAATTTGTGATTAAATTAATGAAAAGGGCATATTATCTGGCTGATTAATTAAAAATAACTAAAGAGTCAAATAGCTGAATTTTTGAGAAGATGATAGAATTACACAAAAATTTAGATATTGCTAAAAAATATATGTTGAGCATAAAAATTTTATTTATATTTCATTATTACAAATTAATAACAAGTAATAATAATAGACCACTATTCATTCCAATGTGTTATTATTAAAATAAAATGAAGTAAAAAAAGAAACTGAAAGATCAGGTAAAAGTGTAGTAAATTTAATTTTAATGAAAATAATTGGATTTTCAAAGAATCTAAATTGAGTTTAAAGTGAGGTTAAGTGTTAAAAATTTAATAAAGAGAAACACTAAAAAGGGTTAATACATGCAAAGTACAAAATGCATACACTCAGCAATCTTGGAAAGTGAGGATTGTTTACCTGACATGTTAGAGAACCTTGGGACGCATGAAGTTGGTCGGCAACTGAGTTAAATTAACACAAAATTATATGCAGTACAAATTCGATTACTGCTGGATAAGGTCAAAGCTGGTAATCAACAATGCATACGCAATTTTGATGAGATTGTTGCTGTGCTAACGATGGATTTCAACAAAACAGCCTGAGAAAGTTTCTTCCTTGGCGTGATTAGTTTTAAGGTAGCATTAGTGATTTTTATAATATTAGTTTTAATAATGCATTTCAATTGTTTGTTGCAATAGAAGTAATGTTGGTGGTTAGTTGTTTTAACACTCTTACAGGAGTGAGATGCGTTAAAACAAGATTCTGAAATAAAAAGTGTTTTTGTTAATAAATAAATTTGTGCATTAAGTAAATCCTTTTCCTGCGTTTAAACCGGTCACACTGGATGATGTTAATCATAGACTGGAGATAACAACCATAATAAAATTTACATGATAGTTGGCGTAGTGAAACGCAAACATCGGTATCATCAGCTGAAGACCTAAAACAAGCCATTTGATTACAACCGTAGATAGTTTTTGCAGTTAATTTTTTGAGAACTTACAAACCCTAGACAAAATAAGCAGTCTAGATAATTTTATTCAAACCAGCAACACTTTCATGCAAGAAGAACATAACAAACGCTACCAAAGTAAAGCATTTCACTGCGTAAATTAATTGGGGGTCAATGTAGGGATCGACTTCATTACAGTAACAGTACATAATTATATGGATGTCAACGAGTACAACATAAAAATAGTATAGAATAAATCAAAACAGTGAAACTCTGGAAACAAAGTATAAAAGTAAAAAATAAAAATAAAAAGTGTAGCAGAAAGAAAAAATAATATGATACGATGATAAATGGTAAATAAAACCTATAAACCATTAATGAAAAGAAAGAACATGGAAAACAAAGTAATAACAATTTATAGAGAGAAGATGCAACCAATAAAAGTTAAACTACAGAGACGTTATACAAGGATAAGGCAATAAAATATTTTTTAACTTCAGTTATAAGCAGAACGAGCGGGTTAAATATGCAAAAGTTGCACAGATTATGTTCTTCCAGAATCCATAATCAAAAAATGCCAAATAGTGTTTAAAAAATTGATAGAGAAAAACATATCTCACAAACTGAGAAACGTCCAAGTGGTATTTTTATACAAAAAAAGGACCAAAAATGTGTGATCTATATAAAAGTATTTTTATATTCCACTATACCGCAACGACCGTAAGTTGATACTTTATCGGAGTTCAAAAATTAACACATCTTGGGGCAACTACATGCCAAATTCTTTTTTGTCACAGAAACGATTTCAGTTTTATCAATCCAACAAGCAGCTGTGTATGTAACTTGTATATAATCAGACTTTAATAACTTACCCTTTTATTAGCCTCGCGCGCTACCTCTCTGAGTCAAAAAGTCAAGTGCTATACTATGTCCTTGTTATACTATAAATAGCTATTATATGTGACGGGTTTTACTTTATTTACAAAAAACGTTGGAAATAGTATATTACGCAACTAGTTTAGAAAGGTAATGTAGTACTGAATAAGTATGGCTGGTTTGAGTACGAGCGTTAGCGAGTACTTAAACCGCCATACGAATTCAGTAATAACCACTTTTCTAACGCGTTCCGTATACTATTCTATCGCATTTCGAACAAAAATCGTATGCGTTTGGCATTACTGAGGTGCATTGTTGGTGTTCAAATTCGAGGTTAGCAGGTTAGGTATTGAGTCAGTCTGTGTCAAAACTGCGCAAAACCTAACGTGCTAACTTCGAATATGACATTAGACTGACAGTGCCACCAACAATACACGTGAGTATTGTAACGTTAAACAAATCGTCGTTGATACGCTGTAATGGTTGCTATGGTGCAAAATACCACTTTACTCTATAACCTTGAATGCAGAAATGCGATAAATTTTATTATTACACTAGTTTGATAACTACTAGCATTTTATCAAGAGCAGGAGTTGTAAAATCAGTGTTTAGTGCTTGTGTCTGCGTTTGTTACATTTTAAATTTTTGGTAAAGCTCCAATTTACAATAAAATGCTACACTTTTCTATATATTTTGAAATAATGTAAACAGGCATCTATGAATAAATATGTTGACTATATTTGATCCCAGTGATTTATTGTCAAGAACTCTCTGAAGATTAGTACAGATTATACATTATTAGTTGTGTTTAATAATCGTTTCATTTCCATTAATTTTCAAATACTCCTACTAACCCAGAACAACCTACGAGGGACACTGAATTAATAATCTACTTAAGGTAGAAGGAAAACTCTTAGAGCACTAATTATTACTTATTTTCAATATAGTGACCATATCTAACTCTACACGCCTTTGCACTCTTGCGTTTTCGTGAAGAATTAGAACCCCTCTCTTCAGCAACTTATAATGCACGACGCAGTTTCTCAAATGTGATAAGGCACTGAGAGTTATTGTTTTAGCTTTCTCCATATAATCATTTCAAAGGATTTCCTGGCGCTTCTAAAATACCGTCCTCATAAGCTTGCCTGTAGACGCTTATGTTCGACATCTTTTTGGAGGCGACGTGCCCTTATGAACCCACTGCATTGATTCCTCCTCAGGATCTCAATAATGGACCCAGGTTTCATCTCTTGTCACTAGTTTTCACCACATTTTTCAGTAAATCCAAATTCCTTAAAGAAATCTCTCGACGACAACCTTTATGTCAGGAGTCAAAAGTCTTGAAACCCATCTGGCTAACAACTTGCTCATTTCAAGCTTTCATGAAAAATGTGTAGGACATCGTTTACGCCTTCTACCGATTCCTGACCCCAACGGAACCATTTTAGGCAGTATTTTATTTGATAAAGGCTTGGTCCATTCTCACTATACATTGCCAGCATTTGTCCATGTATGATTTTCAGTCTGTGGCTCTCCAAAGTTAAGATATTCATATAATATATGTTTATATGCATATCATTTTATTAGACTCATCTTTAATAACAAACTAATACACAACATAACATTTTGCACAATAACTATAACAACTTAGTATATTAACTACGATACAGTGACAATACTTAAAAACCAAAATTTTCAACAACAGTTTGCAATTCCTTATGTTTAACTTTCACCATTATTATACTTTGTTTGCATCTCTACATTCCATGCCATTACTTTTTGTTTAATTAACTGATTATGCTCTAAAAATGTGTCTTTAATGAAGGGTTTGAAACATAGAAACGTGTTCACCTTGTGTGGCTTTTTATTATAATGTGTATCCTCAACATTTCTAGTTAATTAACCATGATACAAGCATCTCTATCTTTTCAAATTCAAGTATTTATTGAAGCATTCTCCCCAACTTGCACTTTTTACCACAGTTCCACCCAAAACGATCCAATCGCTTCCATGAATATTGCATGGGGCACTCACTGAATTTTTTATAGTTTGATTGGTTTCATGCATTACTAGTGGAAATTTTAGGGGTTGTCTATTGAAATGCCAGCCATAAACCTAGCAATGTCAGACATTCCACTTTTATTCCAGCGCAAATATGAGGTTCTGCGTTTTATCACAAAACAATCTTGCGTGCAAGATTATCAGCCTGTTTTTATTCCTTCGAAGTAAAAATGCATTTTTTATGCCATCGGTAAATAACCGTATCCTTTGTATAGCGTGTTGGTTAGTCCCCAAGGACTTGACTTATTGATCCTGGCGGCCATGATAGGCCGGAAACTACCCCTGACTCCTGCATTGAGGGTTGCCAGGCAACTGCGGTGCCTAAGGCTGCTCTGATTACGAATGCGCTTATAAATTAAAAATGCGGAACAGGTAGAGCTGCAAACTCAATTAATATCAGCGATTGTTTAAATAATCGCCCAGTGGAAACAAGGAAATTGCGACCATTGCCGGCTAATATTGACGCTTTATCATTATAGTATGAGCACAATGAGTATAACTAGATTAGTGTCGAGGAATTTCCTGTCTTAACCGCGAATCATGTCATTCTTAACGTTTGCTACTCGTGATTAATAACGTCAGAAACGATTGCTTCCTGGCATTGTTTTGCAGTTACAAATGTAATTTTACATTTCATGTTCAAGGACTGTGAATTTTACTGACAATATGATCATGTACATTCTGAAGCAATGTTATTCGACGAAACAATTTTAAATTATGACTTAATAGTATCTTACCTTCTGGTATTTTAAAGGTCAGTTGATAACCCAAGAGAGGAAACATAAAATAATTGAAATAACAGCTTAGTTGTATCTTCTCTTCTAATATTAAAAGAGCTGATAATTGTAATCCCAAAGAATCACTTCCAACAAAAGAAAATAAAATGAAAACAACTGTAGTTATTAATTTTAAATTATGTCTAACCCTAGCCCACTTCCTCGTATCAAAAAACTAAAAATTGATAATTCAAATAAAAATAGCTTACGAAAAAAGAAGAAAGCATAACGATGAAGAAAATCTGATGACGCATTTCAAATAATGGTTATGATTTACGTTATGCTATCAAAAATCTTACCAATTGAAAAGCAAAAGAAAAAAGAAGAAAAGAAGATCATAAAATGTTAAATAACTAGCTTTGATACTCCCCATAAAATTATATCTTCGAAAAAAGAAAACCTTGACAAACGGTATCCTAATTATGGTACCAAAATGTTGCTGATTTAAATAAGTCACATGAAAACAAATGAAAAAACTCGATAAAGAAGATCGCAATCATAAAAATATTGAAATGTCGTATTTTTTAGAACTCCATTAAATCATAAATCATAAATTTAGTACGCTCAACATACATTTTTGGAAGAAAAAACAAGCTTTGCACTAAAATCAATTAGGAATAATAGTATTGTCAGTTCTTGTAGTATTTTAATTTTAAATGATCATGACTATTGCATGCGCATGTCAAATGACGCGATGCAACCAATAGAACAAATCAAATTTCAAATTTTAGACCAATCCGATGGTGTTAAATCGATAAGAGGTACCGTTACACTTATCAATTTGATGTTATCATTTACCAAAAGTCATTTACTGACATTGACAGTAAGTTGTCATATTTTTTTGGGTTTACTTCGGTAATAATCACGCTAAATGTATTTCTTGCATAGTTCCTTTGCATCGATAATAGTGTCTGGGGATGCACTCTCGCTGAGTGCTTCTGAAAATCGGCACTCCACCTACGGTGTCATGCCTATTTTCGTCGCAACAAGAGGTCGTACATCCCTATAGCCTGTTGATGATACATAAATCAAAAGTTTTATTTGAGTAATCAAGTTAAATGCACTGGAACCTTTAGACTAGTAAAATTAAGAAGCTCATGGTAATCATCCTCTCAAAACTCCTAGTAAGTGAGTAGTAAGCCTCGACTAGTAGTTTAGAATAATGGCGATTAGTAGTCTTAAACTGGCTTTTAATAACTATGGCGCAAACATAAATTTCATTTCTACTGCCAATTTTCATAAATCCAAGACTTTGTGAGATAAATTTCTTCAAAGCCATAGGATGATATTCACAAATCGCTAGTCATATCTGTCACAACAATGATAACTAGCATAACTAGGATAACTGTTATAAAAGCTTTGACGACAACTGTAAAATTAAGCTGGGCATGGTTGAAAAGAACTTTCAGGACCAAAGGCTGAAACGCAATAGAAGCATAGTTACTCTTTCAAGCCAAACTCAACTCTTTCAACCAGATACACCAGAAATCATGTCGCTGAGTTTATTCATCAACAATATTACTGAAGAACTTGTTATTCTTTTGTGTTTAGCAATTGTCCATAATTGATATGGAACTGAAAATGTACGAGTACATTGTACAGGTTTCTATCTTTCCAAAGGCAGCTCTCCCACCAACTATGGCAGCAGTTCGTCAGTAATTGGAAACAAAACTATTTACTTCTTGTGCTTTCGGGATAGCTGTTAAAACAAAGCAAGGATTGTCACCTGTTTTAAATGATAGACCACCGGCCCCTGCAATTGCCTTAAAAGTTGTTAAGGTCAATTTAGTTATAAAGAGACTGAACCCAAATACTCTTATGTGGTTTGCTGACATTGTCAAGGAATCGCAACTGCCAATTCCATTCCTTCAACTAGCAGCTTCCACGCCTTCTTCCATCCTTCCGATCTCCTGTGGGCCGCTTTATCGATCTTCCATCAACTCATCTAGCCTCTACTGCTTCTTCTTGTCAGGTTTTCCTTGGTCTTCCTGCTTTTTTTGGTATTGCTTTTTACTTCGTATATCATTCTTGGTGTTCACTCTTCTGACATTCTATTGACATACCCCAGCCATCTTAATTGATTGTCTGTTATTTTATGTTCAGAAAGTTTGGTTTTTAGTTCTTCTCTGTAGACGTTATTTTTGTTTTCGTTTTCGATGTCTCTCCGTCTTGGTCTACAATTCATTGGTGCTACCTTTTTATAAACTTCTTAATGTTTTCAAAAAATTCCAGACTGCTGTCAATCTTTGATTTATTTCCTCATCTATCTTGCTATATGCAGTAGCCCATTCACTCAAATATTTAAATTTTTCCACTTGTTCTAATGTTGTGTTTTTCATTCTAATCTCGTGTTCTCTTTGTTAGGCATTTATTATACTTCTTGTTTTTATCTGTTTCTTATCATGCTTTTTCTTCATCTCTCTGGCATACACTTCCACGTTATTTTGAAGGTCTTGTTCCTTTGTTCCTAAAATCGTCGTGTCCTCTGCATATGCTATTTGTATTTTTTGCATTTTCCAGAAACTTATTGTATGTGTTCTTGTTTTATTCTTGCACTCGTTAATTGCATCACCTAGCACTGCGTCTCTCCTTTCTTTTCTTCTGCTTCTACATCTTCATTGGGTCCATAGGCATAATAAATTGTGTGTGGTTCTTCGGCTAGTAGCTCGTGTTTAACGAAACGTTGGTTAATCTCAGTTTAAAATTCTAATGTAAATTTTATTTAAAAATATTGGTTAAAACGTTGCGTTAGAATTCTGAAGGAATTGATGGCGTCATCAACAAGCATGTGCTGAAATTACAACTCAGCATTCTAGTTCGTACGTTCTAGGTGGCCGATCTAGTTTCACAACACTTTCAGCAAAATTCATTTACAAGGCGTGGACGAACTGCAACACTCATCAGCCTTGGTCTATCCACTGTTGGATAAAGGCCTCTTCAAGTTTTCTCCATGCGTCTCTATTTTGGGCAGTTTGGATCTAGTTTTTTTCCGCTATTTGTTTAATGTCGTCTGTTCATCTTTTTGTGGTCTTCTTCTACTCCGCTTTGTAAGTCTTGGTCTCCATCCAATGATTTTGGTGTCTCATCGGTTTCGTTCCTGTCGAGCTACGTGACCAGCCCACCGCCAGTTTATTTTTAATATTCGTTCGTTTATGTCCGTCACCTTTGTGAACTGTGAACTGCAACGCTTTTTACTAAATATTGATTTGTGTTACCTTCAGCTATTAAGTCATCACATATTACTAAGCAGCAGGTGTTTGTTTATAGATCTTTGCGTTAACTATATAAAAAATTAAGTATATAAGGGATAGGTTTTAATTAATATCGCAGTATTAATCTTGACGATTTTACTCACTCAACATCAATAAGGATATATTTTCCAAGCCATAACTACTTGGTCTCTGAGGCTAAAGACCGGCATAAGCCTCTATCCTTCACCAGGAGTTCGCTTTCCCAGCCATAATTATTTGGTCTTGGAGACTGGAGACCGGCGATCTACTATTAGTAACATATACTACGAAAATGTTTTTATCTATGCTATTACTCCTCCATTTTCGTTATTTGTTCTTCTATAAGCTGCTTATTTTAGTTGTTGCACAAATTGTTCTGCTTGCTGCTCAACTGTACTTTGCTTTGTATTCCCATAAAGAACGTTATTTTTCTCTAGTTTTTCTCAAAATGCTAAGTGAATACATTTTGTGTTTTTATCCCTAAAGCCTATGCCACACCATCAGTTAGTTTGACAAACTAAACTGATCAGTCTGTTTTAATAACGCCACAAACAAAAAGTTTGATCAAAAATTGAGGTTAAGTGGATCCTTTTGTACGTGTGTTCAACTGAGATTACGTCAAGTTGTTCACGTTTATTCTTCTCTAGTTTTTGTTCAAAAAGATATTTTTATTTAAAAAGCAGTAGCATTGTTATCATTAGCAGGGTTAGCTGTATTAACCCAAAAAGATGCAAAAAGGCGAAGTAAAAGGAAGTTGTGGTCAAAACCTTGGTTAATAAAACGAAATGATGGCTATGTTAAGAAATTATGTAAATACTATTGTTATTAAATATTCGAGCACGAGGTTACTACGTTGAACATACAGCTTAAAGCAGCTAAAGGGGAGTATTGAATATTCGCGGTTATATTTAATTTTCACCTAGAAAGTTCAAGGTTTCCGTATATTTCCTGACTTTTGTTTTAATTCAAATTTTACCCAATCAGAAAAGAACTTGCATCAAACAGAGTGATGGTAAATAGAGACACCTTTAAAATTAGAAAAGTGTGACCGAACTTCAACAGTGACGTCATCAAAACAGACTGATCAGTTTAGTTTGTCAAACTAACTGATGGTGTGACATAGGCTTAATAGTATTTCAGAAAAGAATATTTTAGTGATGGGCATAACCGGACAATTTTCATAACCGACTTATTTGCATTCGAATCATATTAATAACCGAATGATTATTTGAATAATAATTCGAATCAATTTTGGCTCTCGATTCGTTTCGATTTCACCGGTTGGCGGTTTGCCAGTTGGCGGTTCACCGTCATTTGCAGCGGCACCGTAACTTGCGGATAGCAGAGGAACTCAGTTAATCGTTAATTATAATAATTGTATAAATGATTTTTATTTGATTTCTAAGGAGTTTAAACCATTGAGAATAGCTATATCAATACTAATCATAAAGAAATTATAAATATGCGAATACAAAGTATCTATTGAATCTATTTTTAGTTCCTAAAATTCTCTAGTAGCCACCCTTCCCTTTTTGCTTGCACATCATACCGGTATATTTTAGAATCCATAATTTATCTACGTTCAGCCTTCCGCGGTTCTAAGGACGCACACTTAAAATTTTCAACATCGAAATCCACTTCTTGTCCCGACTGCTCCGTTATTAAAAATTAAATATAAATCTGTTACGATATTGGAAAATCTTATTTCGCTTTCTGTTTATCCCTTATTAGGCATAATCAACCGCTTTTCGAAGCAAAAATTTAGGCCGTTATAAATTAATACCAACACAGCTTCGGCAAATCTCATACTCAGCAGAACGTTACCTTTAATAGGAACGGCCCCATAAATTTAACTCGTCGACTGGGAGTCTCAAATGTCTTAATAACATCAACAAGCAGCCACGAGCCTCACTTGGGTCAATCAAGTACATACGTAGAAAAGGTTATATGAGTTATGAATGACGTATTATTTACAGAATTTTGATCACTCGCAGGTCGCTGAGACGCGGCACGTAGTACGTATCAGGATGAGGTTATTTTTCATCCGAATACTTGAAACGAAAACCGAGTTACACAGGTTATTTCAATAACCGGATAACCGGTTATTTTTTATTCGAATAAGCCCATCACTAGAATATTTGATTCCGTACATTTCTTTCAGCTTGTTCTAAAAAAATCGTTCACACATAGCACTTACCTCAAAGTGACGCTACCTACAGTATGGAGAGTATTAAGAAATTATGCATCATTAATTTATTTAAAAATTGGATATATCAAAATATAAACCATAATTCTTAATGGGAAATAAATGATATAATGTAATTTTCTGAAATTATATTTAAGTTAAAGGATTACACCATAATTTACTTAATCAAATACTCTTCAATCAAAGCAAAAAAAAAACGTCTTTATATTTCAAACGTATTCTTTTGTAGTTTTTATACAATAAATTTTCTGAAAAGTAGCCCAAATACCAGAGCGTCACAACAATTGCATTTTTGTTCTGGCACCTTTCTGAAATGCAAATCGTGTAACATAAATCCCAGTCATCACACAGTCAGCAACAATACCACATCTATATTAATGCCTTTAATATGTGCCAACTTTCCGCGATTCATTTACAATCAGCTGCTCGCTATTTATTACAGAAAGAAAACTTTCTTCCTTTGATCCCAGCTCTCTGCTGTCTAATATTTATGAAAGATGTTTATTGCTGAAAGGTCAAATTTCGGGTAGATAAATAGTCAATAGAAATAGAAACCACATGAGAGCGCCAAAGCAGAAAGTGAATGTACGCAAACAGTACTTCAGACCCGAAAGAACAAGCTCATCCCTAATCCCACAATCCAGCTGGGTCGCATCCCCAACCGCAACCCCAGGATTACTGCAACATGAGCTGCAGTAATAATCTGCGACACAATCATTCTTCCATCATCGGCAGAAGGCTCGAGCCCGAGATTACTCTTGTATTTACAAACGATTAAGTTTTCAGATAGGCCATAATGATACGCCAGTATAAATAATTGCAGACATTAATGCGAGCAAACCGGATTTGTAGAGATCTGCGAGCACAATTGGCCGTAATTTCAATACTCCGAACGCAGGTACAAATAAATGAAAACAGTTTGATTGTAAGTGCCGGGTGTTACTGTTATGCATTGCACTGCCACGACCATTCATTCTCCGGACTGCGAAATAGTTGTGTGTTAATCTGATCTCCGTCTGCTCTTCTATTAAGAAACTTCCATATCTGATGTGGCAATGCCGCGACGCCTGGAGAATCAAAAAGAGGATTTAATTTAAAAATTATAGTGTAATATACTATTTCAGAAGTCGCAAAGTTTTGTTTTATATTTCAGCAAAAATAAGGGTTGCACAGAGGGACTTATAGGTACTTAATAGCCATGTCATCGGTTCTATATGACTTACACTTGGCAGTCACTTAGGAATGGCTGAAGAAAATAATAATAAATGAGATTAAATAGTTTACAATAAATGTTTGTAAAAAAAATAGTAATTTATGATTCAACTAAACTCGAGACCTGTTGATGGCAACCTCATCCAGGTATATGAACCCACAGCTGATAGTAACGAAGGCAACCAAAACCAAAAGAATTGCCATCTTGGCTGAAGTCGACCCTAGTAATGATTCCGAAAAACGCAAATGCTAAAAGATGCAGTGAATATCGAACCATCAGTTTAATGAGTTAAATGAAGCATTGTTTAGAATCCAGGTTTTGATTAAAGATGTAGAGATATCGATCATCCAGTTTATATAAAGCATTTGATATAATGATCAACATTCTCCAGCGGGTAGACATTGATGATAGAGATCTGCGCATTATTAAAAACTTCTACTGACACCAACAAACGAACATCAATATTGGCCAGAACATCTCTAAAGATGCAGAGATACGTCACAGAGTAAGAGAAGGATGAATTATGTTACCCTTAGTACCCCCGAGTACGGGTTAACTCAACACCTGCAAGTCCAAGTGCATCATAGTCAGTAAAGTACCTGTAAACTCACCAATAATTACGTCTTATGGACTACCTCGGCTGTAATGCAAATGACAATTGAATTAGAATTCGTATCACGAAAGCTAGAACCGAGCTGCTTTCTTCAAGATGAAGAAGGTGATGTTCGGTGGGAACATAAATTTCAAACTAAACGTTAGCTATGTGGAGTCGAAATCTGAACGCTGACAAACACACTGTTGAAATGCTGGAAGTCTTCGAAATGTGGCTGTATCGGTGTTGGATCCATAGTCAGGAGTGAGGTTGTCATACGTCGTCTGAATAAAACAACAGAGATGGTGAGGACTATTTGGATAGTAAAGTCCGAAATCTTGCATATTGCGGTTACACCCTGAACGGTATAACGTCTTCCTCTTAGTAATGCAGGTCGGCTTGGTTTAAGCGGTCAACTTTATTTTGAACTGCTGCCAATAAAGTTATGGTAGCCATTATCATAGCTCATTTTTTGAATAGTGGTATGAGAAGGTCAATTGTTAATTTTTCTGGCAACGTCTCTAACAATAAAGAAGCGTTGAATATGTTTACATTCATTTGGCTCTATTTATTAACGATATCCCTAATATTTGCCCTACCTGAGTGTTTCTTAGCTTAAGCTACTTATTGGCTATGCAAATTTAAAAAATATGTGATTTTAAGTGCCACATGTTATCCTTGACGTTCGTTACAGCTATACGTTTGGCATTGGAGATTTCTCGCATTATCTCGTTACCTGTAATGTGATGTTTCCTAATTTTATTAAGCCTTTCTGAAACTGTAGTTTCGTTTCATTCGCTCTGGGAACTTACAAACCCACATATTTGTAAACGAAATGTTTACCTGTCAGATGAGTTTTTTTTTTGACATGTTGAAGGGTGACAGCTGGCTGTGTCTATTATATCACTGCGTGAATTTATCTGACAGTTTGTTACTTCCTTTTACACTAAAGGAAGTCTTGGATTCACCCCAAAAATTCGAAATTGAGTTTTCAACAGATCTTCACGAGTCCCCTGAACCCAAAAAACATTTTTTTTCATTGGTCTGTCTGTCTATGTGTCTGTAAACAGAATATCTCAAAAACGAAAAGAGGTATGGCGTTGAAACTTCATATATGAGTGTTGTGTACTATGTAGATGCGACAGCAAGCTTTTGAAGAAAATCGCATAACCGGAAGTAGGTGTTCACTCTTGTGATTTTTCAGTTTTTTTCAATTTTTTCAAAAACGGCTCCAACGATTTTTTTCAAACTTTACATTTTTATTAAATTTTTAATGTGTATTGATGTGAGATAGGTGATTTTCCAGTTTAATACTTCTAATATGGGTTTCTTTTGTTTTTTCTTCTATTTTTTTATTAACTCTTAACTTAACTATTACATTTTTGAATTCAGCTTAAAATTCTAGAGAAAATGTGTTTCTTCAACTAACGCTCTATTTTGTACCGTTTTTGTAGAATTGGTAATTTTTGAAAATTTTTGACAAGTGCTAAAAATTTAAAATCAAATTTTTGGTTAATTATAAGATCACTGTAAAAGGAACTTGTGTACGTGTATCACACCAGATTTTTTCCAGATATAACATAACATTGTGCGGCTTATTTGAGCGAATCTGCGCATGATATCTATATCCAACAGTATTTCAAACGTTTTCCGTTGGGTTCTGGTGTATTACATAACCTGCTTCTCGAAGTTGTGCATCTGGTTGCTGTCAGTGTTGGCACAGTCGTTTAATCACTTCGGCCCGACTTTGTTTTGGTTGCCGAGTGAACCGGAAGCAGCTAGAAACCAGTTTGCAACTTTAATTATGGTCTTTAAAAAGGGGGATTTTGAAATGGTTGGGTTTTCCCTTGGTTTTCCCAAAAATCATTTGATAGTGGTGAGATTTGGAAAAGAGTTGGTTGAGAGAAAGAGAGAGAGTTGGTGGATATAGATGGAAACTGCAGTTCTTGGTGACTCAGTTTGTACAGGAAATTTGAATTTACACAGTTGACTTCCATTCTAGATGTTTTTCGGCAAGTCAGCACCACCTGATTGTGTTATGTAGTACCGAGGAGAGAACGTTAAGCCGATTTACGTCAGAAGTGAGTAGTTCTTAAATATTCATAGCCTGTACGCTAATGGCGTTGTGTTGTTTCACTAACTTTTTTATTTCTAATTCTGTCCATACTTAAATAAAGACGAGCTGTTGTTTTTTTAAATTGTTGTTCGATTGAAGTGTGTTGAAGCTTTCCACCTAATAAGTGCAGAAAACCTCAACAACTAATAAAGGCGTTGTAATTTTCTTATTTTTTATTTATATTTAGTTCTTAATTATTTTGGGGTGAATATTGGCCAGTTCAAGTTGCAATTGTTTCAACGCTCTTCCAAAATTCTACTGTTTATTTGCATTTATTTAAGTTATGTTTCAGAATATTAATATATTTTTAACACAATTAAATTATAGTATCTCTTTTAGTGTAATAATTCTCGTTTTACTTTACATGCTAACCTTTCGTTATCCAATTATTGTTTCCGGTTTAATAATTTCGGTGCTTAACGGATATTCGTTACAGTATAAAACCTGTCTCATGCAATTTGGAGGTAACGATATATTTGTAATCATCTCTAAGTCTTGTTTTATAATAGCATGGAAAGTACCATAACTAAGATCCGTTTCTTGAGCAAATTCTCTGCTCAATTTTGTTAGTTGATCTTGCATTCCAACTCGGACTTCCTCACATTGTTGCTCAATTGTGACAAATGGCCTACCCGTTTTCCGTTTATATAATGCACTACCCGTTTCATTGAAAATTGTCGCAGCACGTTCTACTTAAATTCTACTAAATTAATTTTTAAAATGCGACTCAATTTATTGTTTGGTAGTGTTCTTTAAAATTCCATGGGCTCTTTTGATGCCGTTTCTTGCTCATACTGTAGTAATAATACAAAACTACATCCAATTTTATTAAAATAAATGTATGCAATTGTACTTCAGTAACAAAAAATTGAAACAAACACATGCATCTTGATGTTTCTAAAATGCTCCATGTCCAATGCATGAGAACCGGTACCTCAAGCATTAATATTTAAATACTGTTATACTAAAAGACATATAATTCATCTATAAAGCATATTTTCCGATGTTTATACTAAAATGTATTTGGTAACATTTAGCTCCAAATAGCCCACATGAGTTTTTTCCAACTTTTGGTGGAGGTGCCACAATGACTATATAATACAAACGTTTCCTGTAATTAAAATAATAATTTTTATGGGAATCGAAAGTTGGGAATTAATAATCGTAAAACTCGTACAGTAGACAAACGTGAATACCAGAACACACTCTTCTAGTTGCTATTAAACTTACTTAATTTTTTTTGGCGATTCCCACATCCAAAAATAGCTTTCAACAAACCGTTGCAATCACGTTGACACTTTGAATTGACTTCCTCAGGATCTTTGAAACCTGTAGCTTTTCTTGAGTGTAAGATAAAAACACTTTATATACTTTTAAACATAATATATTGCTATGATATCCCCTCTATTTATTTATTTTCAATTATACAAAAAAATACTTGGAAGAATAAACTGTATTTGCACCGTACCTATTATAAAAAATAATCCCCTGGCCAAAATGTTGGTATAAAACCAGTGCTACACTTGCCTTACCTGTGATTATTTAGCTTATCTCTGAAAAGTACGATATTTATGGGCTTGGCATACCACAAACAGGTATTATTTTCTTTAAAAAATACTATTTTCTACTAAACTTGCATGTGACTCAAAAAATGAAACGAATTCTTTCTCTTAAAATGCCTTTTACAAATATGGCAACGAGCATTTAAGAGTTCCGCGGGCTAATTAACATGCAAATGGCAGAGAAATGAGGCAATATTCTTTCCGTCCGGTTATGAATCTTTTCATGGTGTCACTAACGTGGTGCGTTGAAGCAAAGTGAAATTCCTTCGGTTTCCGGAAAGATGGCTGTTACTGACAGAATGCACGATGTTGGCGGTGTTCGAACTCCCATTAATGGAGGTGATTTGTTGTGCACGTGCTCTGGACTCGTGAGGATGGATTTATACACTTTACAATTAAGATAAGCGCTCGTTGAACAGCGAATTTCACTAGCCTAAATAAAACCAAACACTTTAGTAACAGATTTTTGACTACAAATGCTTAATTTCGGGTAGATTTTTTTTGTTTACGTTTCTCGACAAGTGGTCAATCAAAAGCAATAAATAGAAATTTTACGCTTAAATATCTTAATTATGCTAAAATTCATGCGCAGAGGTGACTTTATTTGGGACACGTGCTTGGCCTCTGGAGGGTTGCTGAATATTTTACCTGCAAAGTGGTGCAACGCTGTTCACTGTTGCGAAGGCAACATACTCTAGAATTCATTTTGTCGATAGCCATATGGATCTGTCACTGAAGTTACAATCGTGCACCACTGACCTAATTCCGTTGAGATGACCCAGATATGGCCATTCAAGTAAATATGGCCTTATTTTACAATTTCTGGCTTTCACCTATTTACTGTCTTTTCAGGGGAGATTCAGCTATGCTCGTAACCAGCTTGATGAGCTCCACTATCCTTGAACATTGGCTGCCTCCATTCGAGCTTTGGTGCAAATGTGTCGAACCACATTCCTGCCTCGCAAACTTGTTACGTGGCTCCTCCAGGTGTCTTGACCCCACCAGCGCTTTGGATATGTGCTGCACAACCTGCAGGTGGATCCATGCACTGTGCTGATGAGACATTGGAAAATACACGTACTGTCACACACTGTATTACTCTGTCATATTGAACGTATATAATTTTATCTAATTCGAATGCTAGCTGTTATTTCAGATTCATTTAAGAATACAGCTTGTTGCTGTATGTTACAAGTAATTTATGATATTTTCACCCTTTGGACTTGGGATGAAACATAAAATTGTTGCATTTATTTTTGAGTACAAACATTTAATTTATTTTTAGAACCCTTTTTACATTGAGTTCCCTGCTATATTGTTATTTATCAATCATTCTTATTAATTTGCAAAATGTTTTGTTCACATTGTACTTTTGCTTGCTAAATTCATGTGTTTGATTTAAAAGACTGTAAAGCATCTCCATTACTTACCGAACAATTGTGTTTATAACATACTCTCTTACAAACACACGCCTTACAAACACACGCCTTACAAACATAAACTTGGCCGCCCCAAAGGCAGTGTCGTGGAAAATAACCTTGAAAATTATGTATTTCCATGATCAGAAACTGGATGCAACACACTTTCCAAATTAATTTATTAATTTAATTTGTATGAGTTATGCAAATAGCGCTTGCTGCAGAGTACACGTCTGCTCTCTCAGACACAAGTTTAATGGGGAAATACAAAAGTTTGGAAAAAGAGGACATACTGAAGTGAAAATTAAGATTAAAAAACAAGCTGCGAGTATTACTAAGGGCAACAAATGAATACTTATCCTCTGCATTCAATATTCCTTAAGGTCTTCGCATATAATCAGTTCTTGTGATATGTCTTTCATAATTTTTATAAAAATATTTATACACTATGGAATATGTCTTGTCTCAATGTAATCCAAAGCAAAAGATAAAAAATTTATTGTAGCACATGGTGATAAATTATAATACCTTTAGGAAATCACCGCAAATTATTGCTTCGCTTAATACACTATATAGCGACAAAGTTAACATCCGCAAAACCACTGTTGATCCCATCATTATTGGCAAGAACACACGCAATGCGCATAAGGCATGTGCATAAAATAAATAACAAAATAATGAAGGCAAGCACACACCATGCGGAATGAGCCAGCAATTACGGTATATTAGTTCCACACAAGAAATCATCCTGGAAGAAAGAAAACCGGTCGTTTAGCTGCAATTCTCCTCAATAAACCGTCAGAAGGATCAGAAATTCCAGGATAATAAAGCAATTTAAACGCCAGATACTTAGTCACGTTATTGAAAAAGGAAACCAGTATGACTCGCCACATGCTGCTGCCAGTTAATTATTTAAGTTAATTAGTCCAAATAGCAGGTTAATTTAGTAAAGGCCAAATCTAATCTGAAATCTTGATTCGATAAGGATTTAGTTCAGATATGGGATTGAATTAAATGGCTCGGTTGGAATCGGGCTACGTATAAGGACTGTTATTAAACCTGTTGAGCGTTTAAGGTGTTGTTGGACTTTATGTGACTTTTTATCTGAATTTTAGACTTATTGGGTGGAATTTACATTTATGTAAGACAGGAAGTCTTTAATGTTCTAATTATTTTGACGTCAGTGATTATATAAATTCCTGAATAAAAAGTGGATGGAACGCCGATTCACTCTTAATTAAATCCCAGTTTTATATCGTCCAAAAGCTGAGATTTTTTTGTTTCCTGCATAATTTAGTAGCTGTATAGATCTGTAATTAACTGTTTCATTGATACAAAAAATGCAACGCTAACAGTCACGGTTTTTACTTTTGTTGTCGTTCGTAAAATTAAAGATCTTGATCGTTAATGTAAAATTATTCCCTCAGCTTCGTCATTAAAGTTTTACTTTAATTACCAGCTCTAGGATTTAAATATCAAGTCTTACTTATCGAAAGATGAACAAATGGTTTTCCTTGAAGTACGGCTGATTTTTAAAGCACAAAGGGTAAAATAATTTTTGAATGTAACTTCTGCAATTCCACTGTTTGGCAATTTAAAATTATCGGTTTATACTCTGGGAAATTATTAAAGAACTCATGTTTAATTGATATCAGTTGTCTGCATCACATAAAAACCATGAGCTCAGCTCGTTGGTCCCTATTAAAGTGTCTGTCAGATTTCTAAATTTGGCGATTTAGCAGATAGTCATACAGCTGGTATCAATCCTAAACTGGTAATTTTATGCACCAATTAATTATGCTCCTTTTTTACAAACATTATTCGGCTAAGCTACGACAAAAATTCTGGAAAGTCAATTCGTGATCTCGAACACGAAAATTCTCGAACGTCAATTCTTAATCTCGAATTCGGTACTTGAAACGCAAAATCGGTGGAACTGGATCAGGATAAAGCCTAAACCGGACTATGAGGATTCGATTCCTACAACCCCCGACAGCCACAAAATTATCAATTGCGATTACCCAATCCGGCTTTGGCAAGCATGAGACGAGACGAAACGAGATCGAGAATGCTCTCGTCTCGGCAGCATTACTAACAACGCCATTGAATGGAATTGTTCATAGCTTTCCAGAATAGAGCCAGCTATTGGTTCACAATCGGCTCAAATGATATCATATGATCGAATACTTTTATCGTCTGGAGTGCTGTGAGAACGAAGTAACGTCATTTTTACTATTACAAACAATCTGACATCCCTCTAGACCGGGTATAAAAGTATTCGGTCATTTTAAATTATCAGAATTTGTAGTATCATCAGAAGTACCACAAGGTTCTCATCTAGGCCCAATTCTAATTTCTATATTCATTAATAATATATGTACATGTTTGAAGTCACGCTTCCTTTTGTTTGCTGATGATGTAAAGATGTTTAGAATAATTACTTCTGGAGCCAATCGCAAAGGTTTACAAACTGATTTGTCCAACTTATATACTTGGTGTATTGAAAATGATGTGCATCTAAATATTAAAAAATGTAGAAGTAACTTCTTTCTTTGGGGCTACGCGTAGGACAAAGTGTACGCCAATAATTCACAAACATGTTAGGCCCTTAAAAATAGTGTTCGAACTGTTAATGGAATTAAGAGACAACGTGATACAGAACTTCCTCAAAAGGATGACCTGGAGTTCACCTAGACACAGCGTTAAAATAACACCTCTTAATGGAAAAACCTTTATAACGGATTTTTTAAAAACAAGCAAATGCCATTTTCGGTATTATTCTTAACAAATTCGGAAGTTTTTCTTTTTTATCTTCAATTTTTAAATAATAACCGTAAGCTATTAATTGAAAGACTACGATTTGGCTTCAACGAAAACTTAAAACACTGAAACAGACATTTTTGAATAATTAACCATTAATTTAAAAAAAAAATTATTTGATTGTTTAAGCACACTTTATGGAAAAATTTCGTTTGTTTTCTAAACATTAATTTCACTTACAGAGTTAGGACTTATATTTAGTTATTAAAAAAACTGTTTATCTTGTGCATTGATATAGCAGTTCCATATTACGTCGTCTTCTTCTTCTTACTCTTTGATGTAGGCTTTAAAAAGTTAGTTTTTCTTCGCAAATTTAAGAAGATTCTTCTGAAGTGTTTTAGCTCTCAGGTCACCTTTTCGGCGTCCTTCTGTCCGGTGACTAGATTGCTTGCTATTTTTATCAAACGTGTAAGTATTCTCTTTTCTTTCATCGCGTTTGTTTCACATTCATACACACATCTTACATTCCTCTCCTACTGTATCATTTATATCTATCTGCTCTTGTTTTTTCGACTATTGATCTCAATATGTTCGTAGCGACTGTTTCGTTTTATTAATATCTGCACGTGCCACCGTTCCATATGTCTTTGATATACGATTATATTGTTATTACAGCTAGAAGAAGGTAGTTTAAACATTATTGAGTCCACTTTTTGAGAACAACACGATGGTGGAAACAGAAGTTTCCGCTCTAAAGTGGAAAAATGAAAAATTCAGCATTTGTTTTTCAAAATATCAGAAAATGAGGTAAGGCTTCTCAATGCACTTTTCTACATCGATTAATATAATCTAGTCAAACTTAATATGTCGTATATAGTTTTTGAGTTATGATCTAAAACTTTGTTTTTTGTAATACAAGTCGTAGCAGGCTTTGATTACATCAAATACTATTTTTTGTATCAGTTACATACTTGTTGTCAAGTTTGTATCCTGGGGGAGGTCAAATCGTATCAGCCATCTTATCCATAATTGGATTATATACATATATTTTATTATTCACGCAGATATCTTTCTTGCTCTTTTTAACGAATTATAGTAACAGATACTATCGTTTATTTTATAAGATATAACGGCTAAACCATGGTTATTGGTTTATTTAAAGCATTTTTCTCAATACCATTGAAAAATATCGAACATTTATTTTAATTGTGAAAAGTACTCCTTTTTCTTACTAGTGAAAAAAGTAACATATCCTCACTAGCGATAAAAAGTGTCTATGTTTATTGTTACCGCAACGTACATTTCACAGCTTCTAGATTCCTGTAAATCAACATTATTAATAACTAGTGAATCACCCGAGCTACGCTTCGGTTTGCTAATTTAAGAGAGATTCCTTAATATAAATTCAAAAAAGAATGCATCGGGCCAGGAATCGAACCCGGGCCGCCCGCGTGGCAGGCGAGCATTCTACCACTAATCCAATGATGCTTCGTTGAATAAGGCGCTTCTATAATGGTATATAGGGAATCACCTGAGCTACGCTTAATTTCGCTAATTATACGATTTAATTAAAACTTTACTTTTTCGTACTTTTCTTAAAATAAAAACCAGCATACGATCTAAGTCTAAAAATTTGCAAAATTTTAAGCTATCATACAATTTAATCGGTCCAGTATCTTCGGAGGAGATAGCGAACAAACATACAAAGAAAGAGACCACCGATTATATGGTATAGGATGTAGATGTCCGATAAATTAAACGTCAAAATTTCATTTTGGCTAGATTTTGCAATAGTCTTAGAAAAAATCTATAAAGGAGTTTATATAGAACGTACCTCGTAGGAGTGCACCACATAGGAGTAAAAATATCTTAAAACTCTTAATAATACTGAAACAATAAAAGGAAAAACCTGGTAATGCGAATTATATCAATTTGCAAATTAAAAAAATGCTGCCGGTGGGATTCAAAAAGAGCGAGATTTCAGCACTTGGGACACCCTGAAGGGAATGGTTCGCTAGTACCATTCGGCCATGACGGCGAACTTCTTATTTTCGGCTTGTACAGCAAGTGCTTATAGTTGCACATTTTTGTCCTTTACCCTGTAGCTGTTAGGTCTCATTTTCGTCAAGAGTCACCACAATTCTCTAGGTATTTATATTATGCTAACTTTGCATGTCAGTAATTTAGGCTAGTTAAAAATGAAATTTAATTGTTACTGTTCAAATGAAATGGTTAATTGCCCCCTTTTTATATTTTATTGAACTGCAATAATTTAATGCTAGCTCCGGCAGAACACAAAACTGCTTTTCTCAGGTATAGATTCAGAATTCGAGTTTATTTGAGATTAATATTAGAGAATTTGACTCGATGTAGTTCATATGCGCGATTCTAATACATATTATTCATAACCTCACAAATTGACGTACGAACACAAACCTTCGTCAGTGCAAACAGCGATTATTTGAATAGTTAAATAGTGAAATTCAGCAAGGAAACGTCGGGTAAATCGATTTAAAGTCCCGCCTGTCAACAACTGCCTCACTTTTTGTTTTGGTTGTGACGTAAACCGACGCTCGATGCTTTTCTGTTCTGATGACTTGAAAATTCTAGATTCTAATGACGCCGTCCAAATTATGAAGATTGGGGCGTCGATGGACGCTTGGAAATGCGATGGACTTCCTCCTTAAGGTTTGTTCTTGGAGTGCAACAGGTTTTCAAAACCCCAACATTCAAATACAAACCGCTCCTACCTTTGTAAAATCTCGTCGAACTTGGCTTCGCTGCTAGCCGCAGGGTGACGCCGATGGAATTCTGCTCTTGGAGTAGCTCCCCTGGCAGTAAATGTGGTTCCTGGCTCCTCGTACACACCTCCCTGATATGTTGGAATGCAGACCTCTGGGTTCCTCAGCTTAATTGTGCCGGAATCGATGGTCGAAGACCTCAGGTGCTCGGCTGCCGTTGTCCACTCGGAGATGGTTTTGGAAAATTTGTAATTTTTTTGTTGCAGAAACTGCCACAAACACTTCCACAGCTGGGTAATCACTTGTATAAAAAAACTATATACTTTTTATGTTGCAAAATTTTTTTTTAGTTAAATATTAGTTAATGTGAGCACAATTTTGCGCTAAGCTTCCAATAATTTATATCAATTGTTCTCCTCATTATCAACAAAACAGCATCGCGTTGCTATGTTACCGCGATCTAGTATTGTTAAATAAAAATTAGTTTTGATAACAAATTTACATCAATGGAATAAAGTTTGATAACGTATGTCTTACTATTAATATTTGCTTAAATCTAAAAATTGTCTTTATTGCTTATAACTAAATTGTTCTTTCTCGTTTCACACAAACTTTTTTTTAAATTACTGCTCTGCTTTAGCACTTAGTTTTTATTTAATGCACTGGTCTTGAGTTCATTTTTTAAACATGTCACTGGCTTTTCTTCTATTCAGTTGCCTTCATTCTGAATTGCTCTTTGCAATTTCTATTTTATCCTCCTTCGATTTCAACTACCTTTCAGCTTGCTTGCTTTTCATTGGCCTGTACTTTTATTAATAATTTTACGCTCATTCAGTAAGCACATAACCATTTTTCGTCATCTAAAAACTCTGAAACGTGAAGATCTGAAGGAATCTCGGAAGGTGATTTTTCCACAATTACCTACAATAGTGGAAGTAAAAATTGGATGTTGAACACGTTTTACAAGTGATCATTTCATGCTCGTGTAAAATTAATCCATTAGCTTCTCTTAATCGCTCGTAAATTAAACTTAAACTCGCTGGAAGACTTTCACTTGTCAATCTATTGTTGCTAATGCACAGAAAGTTCATCATCGGTTGGGTCGCATTTCTACAATATGGCATTTTAAAAATTGGTTCAGCAAAACTTCTTTTTTCAATAATTTTAAGTAGAAATACTTCTTCATTTTGGGCTCGGAACCTTGTCTGTTCTTTTGGGCCTCCTTATTCTGCTCATATTGAAAATTTAGGCTCATGTCTTGGGGATCTTCCAGGAGGTCTTCTGCCTCTGGGTCATCCGACATTACACAATTGTGCTAATCTTCTGCATATCTACGTATTTATTCCATGTTATTCCACCGGTATTTTATGTTACTTATTCCCAGCGTTGATTTTAATATACTTATTTCTATTATTGTTCACTTGGTCCATTTAGTGTAGCAGATTTCATTTTGACAACGGATGTTTTTATACTAAGTTATGTTGCTGTCAGGTTAAACCGATGTGGTTGTTGTTGATGATCGCCTTCATTATCTGTTTCTTCCTAGTCTCTATTCTGCCTTTTCTATCATCTTATTCATTAGGTAGTGCATTCATACGCGGCGACTTCATGGTTTCAAGCTACTTTTAGAACCCAAAATACGGTAATTAAAAATACTTTAATTCTAATTTTCTGGATGAATCTACGGGTACAATGATTGCATTACTTGTAAGATATAGTTATGACGCAAGATGCAATGTCCTCAGTTTTGGTTTGATTCATCTGAATAATTTGTTCTAAATTCGGACACACAAAATGAAATCAACATCGAAAGCAAAATGTAACGTGTCAATGCGAAGAATGTTCTGAAAAATTATCCTTCAGTCAAAATGTATGAAGGATTAACTAGCTACTCGTGGATATCTTGGTACAACTAGTAATTTAATAACTATATTAAATGTTAGATTGCCTTCACCGACCTTTACATCCTTCGGGCATAAACATCTTCATAATGCCTTTGGTACATAAACAATTATTATAATGTTGTACCTACGGGCCTTCACAAGAAATGACAAAGTTATATTTCACAAAAAGAACATACTTTTTAATGTTTCTAGTGACAGTTGAGTTTTTTCTATTGTCCATATTTTATTTATTCCATAAAAATGGTTCCATGAGAGCATTTGTCCCTGGGAAAAGTTTCTTAATATTAGCACATATTGAATGCATTTCCGTTTTATAGGAGAAACCGCTTTCTTATAGATATATATTGCTGTTTTGGAATATGATTGCGTACCACACGGATGGGTACCGCAAACCACCATTGGCACGCAAACCACAGTTTGGTAAGAGTTGCTCTAAATTAAACCTTGCTAGAAAAATGGCTGCATTTGTAAGCAGTGATCTTAATCAACTTTCAATATTTCCCCAACTTCAAAATACACCAAGGTGGTAATCTTGTCCATTCTGCCCAACAAGATGGACAATAAGATTTGATCGATTCATTCTGCTCTTATCGGTTTTTTTTATCTGAAGCAAAAGCTAGTGACTTCCTCAATCAGACATTTGATATTCTTTATTATTTCAAGATATCTAGCACGTCGATGCTACTAATATTACTACTAATATACTACTGTACTACTATACTATACTACTAGTAAAACTATTAATGAACGTCCTAGTTATTTCAAAAAGGGTTTACTAAACTTGCTTCCTTAAAAAGCATGAAAGTATTCAGAGAGCGAGAGTGGTTTTTACAAGTTTGAGAAAACATTATTAAAAAACTATCTTTTTTACAACTGAATGAACCTAAACTTCATTGCTAGCGGCGCGGCTTATTCCAGGGACTATATCATTTATATAAGGTTATAAACCAATAACAATGTGTGATTTTCCTTAATTACATTGCCATATATTGCAACAATCGGAAATTCACATATATTGCCTAATAAAACACCACTCGACGCTACGAGTCTCGAGGTGTTTCAAGCAACAGATCTCGTATAATCAACAATTTGCTATTATCTAGTTGTATAATACGTATATGAGTATATAGTATGTCGTAGACATGAAGCAAATGTAGGCAAATTATTATTTGTCTAGGCATATGCTAAGTGCCTAGTGCAAGAGCACAATGCTGACTGGACACAAGGCCGAACGTTGGAGTGAAAAAAAATAAACGAGCAAAGGCTGCAACTAACCTAAACAAGCTAGAACAAGGCACATCATATTTGCAGAACTTCGTTATATGATTAAGATTTACGCAAATGCTTTGTATTAATATCAATAAAATTGCAAAAGTTGTTGTATTGTAACTACAATGTTTTTTACAAGTCGGCGCCTATTTTACTGCTATGGATACTACTAGACCATTGTCTGTGTTAATGTATTTTATTGGATTGTTAATTTTTGAGCTTTTGCTCTTTTAATATCTTTGTTACATCAATTGTTTAGCTCCATCGAATGCATTTTTCAGGACTACTAAGCAGAGGTATGCAAGTATACGGCATTCGTTTGAGCATAATGATTGTAATTAGTGATGGGCCTATCCGGAATGAATAATCGGAAAGTTTCCGATTGTTCAAAGAATCGGAAGGTTCCGATTATTTCCGAACGTTTCGGAACTTTTCGGAATTCGATTATTTTACTGTTCGGTGCACAAAATTCGGAACTTTCGGAATTCGATTATTTTACTATTCGGTATACAAAATGAGAAAACGAAATGCCAATTTGAACTGAACGAAATACGGATTGTTGTGTTGACTCACTTGACTGCTATATGCTGGTTGGCGAATGCCGACGTGTCGCGCCGTTTGCGCCGTTTGCGCACGTGCATGATTCGTGAAAGGCACTAATGGCAGTGGTATTTCGTAGATTAATTATTAGATAGTACACCTTACAGACTTCAAATTCGTGTATTGTTTTATACTATCTATTATGTACTTTATGTGCCATTGAACTTGAAAATATCACTACCATTTTCCGAAAGTCTATTAAGGTAACTACTGTAATAATTTGAAAAAATATTTTATTTCCTCTTATATCCCACTGTGCGACTCAAACTCATAAATTATTTTACTGGCCGTCCTGCAAACCCAAACAATAGATGCCAACGCAGATAAATGCTTACGGCGCAACGGCGAGTGTTATCGCAAATTTGCACGTACTTCATCTTCCTTCCGATCGTTGTTGTTTCGCTCGTTTTCCCTTGCTTGCATTTACGGAATGTAAAATAATCGGCTGATATTCCGATTTTATAAACATTCCGAAATGGAACATTCCGATTATTGAAATCATCCGATTATGCCCATCACTAATTGTAATGTATGATTTTAGAGTAGATATAAATCATATGATCGCCATATTGGGTATGGTTATTCTGGAACAGTATAATTATTATCATTTTTGTTTCCTTTTTTAAGATAGAAATTGTAAAACTGCTTGTTGTTGATTCTTATATATTCGTTGCAGTTACTTTGTTCGTTCTTCGCATTCTAAATTACTCCCAGTATTCTTCGTTGATTCTACATATTTCACGGTTTACTATATTTTTGGTTTTTACATATTATGTGTGTTGTATTTCTGTGTGAGTGTTTTACATTTCGAAAACTAAAGCATCCAACGTCCACTGAGGTACAGACGTCAATATTACATTTCTATTAGTTATAGTCTTTTGTAGAGAGTTATAAGTGAAAAGTATTAATTATTTAAATTAAACCAAAAAAGTTTACATTAAGATCCACTTTGTTGCACGGTTTTGACTAGAAAATAATTTAAATTTGTTAAAATTGAGTAAATCCGTAGTTTAAAGCTGCTTTTATCCTTTTGCTAAATTCGTCTTTATAAATGCTACAGCTTTGAAACATATTTTTTCAGTAGTAGATGCCGCGCAACGTTATCAATATGTACTTTAATCTACATGAAACCTGAAACAGAATATTGCATTTTCTAAATAACTGCAGTTAAATTTGAGGAAAATCTTCGAAAAACAAAATTTCCAACATATCCCACACTGCTAGCAGGAGTCTGTAAAAGGCAATTATAATTTAAGCTTAAATTCCTGCAGCAGAGGCATTTGCTTCCATGGTAACTTGCACAAGGATGTGTATTATTGGCCTGCAGGATAAACATGGCCGCCGATCGATCCTTCAGCCAACCCTGCAGGAAAATTGTCCTCGACAGGAGTCCGTGCTTTCCCTATCTGATTTTCCGTCGCGGCGGGGCTGCAATTTCAACCTTGTTGCCAGCGACGGCCACGGAGTTTTTAATGTCGATCAATTAGTCCACTTTTCAATGCGACCAATTCGATTTTAATGACGGGAATTAATTTTATTAAGCCGATAACGCGTATAATTTAATAAATAGCTTCGAAATTGGGGCTATTAAGCTAATTTATGAGCAATTAACACAGATAAGTCGTGCTTCTCCTTTGATTGGGTGAAACTCTTGGCGCCCCATTTTGAAAAGTGCAAGTGTCTCGCGTCATGTGCAACTAATTGCAAGACCAAATAACTTAATTTTAAGTCAACTTTTTGTTTTGTAGAAATCGGTTTATTTCAGCACCAAGCAAATTTCTGTCTTTGACGTAACCATGCTGCAAGTCGAAGTACATAGGTGCTACATACAGAATGAATATTTACATTTTAGTATGTAAACCTAACTTAAACACTGCATTAGATGGAAAATAGTACGCTAGAGAAAGAAATTTAGTTTCAGAAGCTTGACTTCCTATTGTTTTTATTATTTATTAATAAAAAAAAATCACGGCTTACTAGAAGAGCTGCTTAAGATAATTTTAAAAAAGATTTAAATCAAAGATCGTAGATACTTTTCATTTTGACAAATGATTTAAATCAAAGATCGTTTTTAGATTTAAATCTTTTTTACAATTTAAATCATTTTAGGAAAAATTTAAATATTTTTAAACGATTTAAATCTTTTTAAAAGGTTGAAATCCTTTTAAAGATTTCAATCAAAAAGTAGATACTGGTAGGTATTTAAATCAGCAATGTGTTCAGAAAACAAAATATGACGTCAATAAAACTATGTTTTAAAAATCTTATAGTATGAAATAAACAAAAAAAAGCATGAAAACCCAAACTAAGAAGTTAATTAAAATTTGTTCCGCCCACAAATACTTTTTAATAAAATCACAGTTGAAATAAAAAAGAATGGGAAATGGGTTTCCACTATTTTTTTTTTATTATTGAATTGAGTTTTCCTTAAAAGTATTATTAGTCTAGCTAAAAAATATATTTAACATTTTAGCTAGAGTTTTCTTTATTTGTCCATTTCAGACTGATTTCTCTTCATGTTGCAGAAATCAGTAACAACATTTACCATAATAAAGTATATATGTGTATAAATGTATGATGAATGAGTATAGGTAAGTGTTGTATGGTGTATGGTGTATGTGACCATTGCAACCAAGTTTATGGCGAATTCTGTTGCTGTATAGTCTATTGTATAAATACATGTAAAAAGAACAAAAATACGCTTTTTACATCTTTTAAATATTGTTTGATTGTAACAAAACAAGATTTTCGACGTTTTTGTCGGTCAATGCATGCCGACGTGGAGAATCAATAATAGTAGCAAAGGAGAACATTCGCTCCATGGGGGCCGAAGAAGGTAAAATGCAATTATATTTTATAAACATTTTCTTTAAAATGACAGATTTGTTTAATATGCCTAAGTCATTGGACGGGTCCTGCAGATACTGAAGAAATTGTAATTCAAATTCCTGAGAAACTGACGTGGTTCATTTACAGTAGACATTTCTGACAGTGCTTAATTCAAAAAAATCTTCAACTTCAAGGAATAGACAGGCTATGTAAAAAGATTTAAATTAGGGTTTCCAGTCCCGGGATCCGGTCCCGGGACAGTCCCGGGATTCTACCACAAAAACCGAGTCCCGGGACCACAGCCAGCCCAGGCGAAGTCCCGGGACCATGTCCACATACGTGCGTATATTCGATATCAGAGAATTAGGACGGGTATTCACCGGCGTCCGGCGTATTATTCATGCCTCTTGCACATTCTACATTATTTGCGTTTTGCGTAGGCAGGAGAGGTATTGTTTTCGGTAGGTTAGAATTAAACCTGTGTGTTGTTTCAGCCACATTTGCATATCTTCTTCTATTTATGTATTTGTCTGTTTTTTTTTTGTTGGATTTAGATATGTGCGAAGAAGCTGAATAATTTCTATTTTTGGGTTTTAAGTGTGTTCGTTATTTGTCTGCTAAAGCGTTACAATTAGAATGCATTCCGATTCGCAAACTACCTTCATTCTACATTTAAAAAAATAACGATTTGAAGTCAATATTGAAGATAAACAATTGGCGAAATGTAAAGTTGGTTCTTACAAAATTATCATAATCAGAGGCAGCTTGACGAAAGGATTGCACACACGCTTTGCAGTTCAAACAAAAGCAAAAGATTAAGAGCCACAGACATTTTTAGTACCAGAAGAAAGCAATGAAGTTGTAGACGAGCCCCAATGCAAATTATCAGCACAGAAATACTTTATTTAACTTAAAACACTTGTTTTTCTTCGGAAATTTCACGTGCACACTATTTCTCTTTCGGGATCTTCGGGACTAGTCCCGGGACCTGAAATGTAGCTCGTAAGTCCCGAAAACATTTATGGTCCCGGGACTTGGAAACCCTAATTTAAATCTTTTTATATAGGTATTTAAATCATTTTAGAAAGATTTACATCGTTTTAAAAAATATTTTTAGAGACTTAAATCATTTTGAAAAGATTTAAATCTTAATTTTTAAGTAAAAATCAAATATACTTTTCAAAAAGATTTAAATCATAAATCAAAATTAATTTTCTGAAAAAGGATTTAAAATCAAAGTATTTAAATCAAAAAAAGATTTAAATCTCACTGATTTGTGACAGCTCTGCCTACTAGATATTATTGACGCAAGGAAACCTTGGTGAACGATATCTCGTTGCGATTGATTAATTAGGAAAAAACGTTTGATGGTAATTCTGGTGCATATTTTTATTCACATTTGTTTAACCCATTTTCCAGTTCTATGGAACACTAGATATCCCTCTCATTCAAGATGCAACACTTCTTCGTACATCGCCGATCGTGGAAAAAGCAATGACTTTTTCAATTCTGCAATATAAAAACATAATTAACAAAAGAAAACACGTTAAGGAAAATGACATACATTCTTTGCATAATAAATTATACGTCAAACATTAATAATAATCCCACAAAAGATTAAAACATTTAATCGCTGAAACTGATTGACGTTCACTGGAATAAAACATAATTACGCATAGGTAGTTGCGATAAGACCGAATTTGGATAAAATTCAGAAGCTAAAAACAGTTGTTTGGTCATTTCAATCACATTTGGTGCATTATTGTGTTAAACGTTAAACACAGATCATAACCACTTTTTAAACATGTCAGTACTTAACTGACTTACATTACTGCTAGTTTCCAGCCTAGAATGAAATGTGAGAAAGTAGATAATGTACTCTTATGTGATTCACATAGTAAAGGTTTTGGTTCTCAACAGTTTGAACGAAACCCAAATACATTTTTTTTCAAAAGCGATTGTATTTTAGTGCAATGCTCTTCTACACTCATTTAATTTAATTATCATACTTATGAATTGCCCTATATATTTTGTTAAGTATAAAATAGCAAATGCTTCAATCTTAATTTGTTCCCCAGTAAAATTATAAGAACATTTAAAAACATCACTAAATTGAAGCCAATCTTGTTAAGCTCATATTACCTGAATTACCTACTCACTGTATCGGTTTGTTGTACAATCGGCACAAGATATGAACCACTCTGTATATTTACTTTTCTATATAAACTATTTTTAATAATCTTAGAAACATTCTGTACAAGCTAAATTTGGACTGCACCATATAAGTAAACGTTCAAACCAATCTGTTCGTAGACGGGCTCCTTTAGTACGATTTCATCTTGCAGAGCAGCACAGATGGCATTGTGTAGGGCTTTAAGTAGGGACAAATAGCTTTGAACTGTAATATTGGGTTACTATTTTAACTGGGCGCATTAGACGCCTGCACGTGCGTCCATATGCAGTCTGCACGTGTCTTCGTTAGTTTAATGAGACAGCTTTGTTGGCCACGTGCACTGCTTCGTCAATTTACGCCGGGCCCCATGGCTTATGGGAAATCAGTCATACGCCAGTAATAAACCTAAATTATTATTAAGACCGATAGAAAGACACACAAAAGCTACCTTTTCTAAACAAAGCTGTAGGAGGTAAGACCAAGTGCAACAACCTGCGGAAAAAACCAACGGAAATGTGCGTGGTTGATCGTTGATGTATCATTGGAGAAATTTGAGGTAAAGTATACATATGTCAACAGCAGGATACTTTTGCATATACGGTCGGTTAGCACTTATCGTCCATAATCGACTATAGAAATTCGAGGCGATTAGTCATAATAAATAAATAGGAATTAATTAATCATCGCTCATATAAACAGATGTTCATGACGCCTCTTTGCGTGGTGTAGATACTTAGGAGATACTTTGATGGATTATTTTGATTCTCTTTGCATCTGCCCATCGATTGAGCAATTTTAACAAGACGAAGGTTTGTTTATGAGGCAATCCATTTCTTATTCTTAATTGTCGCATGTTCATTACCGTAGCAGTACAGCTTAACTAATCTTTAAAGGTTTTTAATCCCCACGACGCCACCAAGCTGGAACGAACCATTCCAGCCGATCAGATTGATTTTCCTAAAAGGGAATCAGGGTTCATTTACATGGCTGTGTTTGTATACTCGAGGGCGTACTTCATGTTTTAATTGATTAGATCTCTAATTTTCTTGGAAGTGCATGTAGGTAGAACTTTTTTCTACGCTGTCATTTAATGTCATCGATCCAGGATTTTCGAACTTTGGAAGAGGTCGTTGCTTCTCCTATATTTTTAATATTGGTACCTAGTTTATTTCTGTAAATGTCGAAACTATTTTACTTCCCGTTTATTCGTGCAATTTAAATTTAATTCGTATTCTTCCTTTACTAGTATTTAGAAGTTTTCTGACATTCTTCAGACACAGGTTGTCTATTTTTGCTTTTAATTGAGGAATTGTTGTAATATTTACTTGTGTTCTTTCAGTTGTTTGAAAATATTCTATCATTTTATTTGTATTCGCATAATTATTATGAGCTTTAGTCTAAAGCAGTGATTCCCAAAGTGGGTAATATCGCCCCCTGGTGGGCGCTGGAATAGTTCAGGGGGCGGCAGTAGTCTCAGGTGCAATTGGGGGGCGATGAATTAAAATAGGGGGCCGTAAAAGAATAAAGAAACATGAGAAGATAAGAAAATTTTGAAAAACCGTTCGTACAAGTTTTATCTGTTAGTAAACTTGCATACAGGGTGTTTCCTCAAATTTTGACAACTTCTAGCGACTTTATTATTCTAGATACAAAAAATAAATAAAAATTGTAGGGTATCATCCAAACCATCCGAATTTGCTACTTAAAGAAACACTCGAACATCACGGGCAAACTTTTTCACTTAGTGTATACTTTTTTTTAATGGAACACCCTATACATTATGTGTTTATTGGATAGCGCTTAAAATTCTCTTTTCAAAAATATATTAGTTGCCTATAATTACTTCATCCATTGTTGAAATATCCGCTATTAAAGAATCAACATATTATTAATTTACTATATGAAATTAATCACAGTATTAGTAATATTTTGATTCTTTAATAGCGGATATTTCAATAATGGATGAAGTAATTATAGATAACTTATATATTTTTGAAAAGAGAATTTTAAGCGCTATCCAATAAACATAATATATAGGATGTTCTATTAAAAAAGTATACAATAAGTCTAAAAATTCACCCGTAATGCTCAATTGTTTCTTTAAGTAGCAAATTCGGATGGTTTGGATGATACCCTACAATTTTTATCTGAACAATTTTTTTTCTATCTGGAATAACAAAGTCATTAGAAGCTGTCAAAATTTGAGGAAACACCCTGTACATAGAAAGTCGTAGTCATTAGGTAGGACGGTCACAAATCTATTAACTAAAAAAGGAAACCGACTACAAATAACTACTGACAAAGATAGAGCCGAACATTAACAAATTGATAGCAGTAAAGGAGGTTCATCTTTTTCATTAAAATAATTTTTAATGTTATCTATTAATTGTTACGTAATTTTTATTTTAGTATTATCTTTCTTTATATTAATTTTCTGTGTGTAATGCGAATGTTGCTATGGCCAATTTCAGTAAGTAATTTTATAACTTTAAGCTGCAACGGGTCTTCTTTGGAACAATATATTTTCTTATTATCTTGTAAAATGGTTATTACTGCATATTCTGTTTGTTCACTTATAGAAGGTCGATTTTCGGGTTGGAGAAGGGGGGGGGGGGGGGGGGGGGCGCTAAGTAGTTTTTATTTGAAAAATGGGCGGTAGGCCAAATAAGTTGGGGAATCTATGGTCTAACCCAACCACTGAAATATGATAGGTACGTGCTAAATTTACCACAAAATCGAAACGAGTCCAAAGCTAATTTAGAAACCGATGGGTGTCGTCAAAATCGGGCATTTTAAGGAAGTAGGTAGTCGGCGACAGATATTGTGGATGGGCGGACGGAAAACCCGAAACGCCCGGCGGTGCTAGCTCTCCTGTGGTTTTTTGAAGTGTGACTTGTGGTAATTAATGTGGAATTAATCGAGTGAATGAAACAATAAGGTCTGTAATAAGTACTAATGCTTGCGTAACTTTGCAATAGAGGCTGTTTGCAGTTATTGTACAGCCGAGTTGAAAACTGTTTTATCGTTGGTATTACTGCTGATTGTAGACAGCTTTGTTGTTAGGTTGTCGTATATTTGTTTACTTCTGGGTTGGATCCCAGTTGAAACCGCTTTAGTGCACTACGTACTTGAGGTTAGAGATTATCCTTCGACCTGATAAGCAATTGTCAGTGATTCAGTTTGCGCACCTCGATAGTCCAGGATGGTCATTTCCCACAAATGCATTGTGATCTGGGCCTCTTGAGGTTGGAAGCGGCCACCGCAAGTGCGGATTACATTGACATGGGTTGGACCCATTGGTCTAGTTAGCGTTCGGCTAATAGACACTAGCTGCGGTAAGCGTCCGTGTTGCAATCCGTCGTGCAATATGGCCAGCCCAACACCATGTTAATTTTGCGACTCGTTGTTTAATGTCTGTTGTTTCTCCTCTTTGTCTTATTTAATCGTTTCTAATTCTGTCTCTTAGAGCGATCCTGAGCATTATTCTCTCCATGACTCTTTGTATTATTCGCAGCCGATTTTCACTTTTCTTTGTTAGACCCATGGTGTCTAGTCCGTATGTAGCTACTGGTATAATATGGGTATCAAATATCTTTCGTTTCAAATGTATGGAGATATCTCTGCTTTGTAGTATGTCTTAATTTTTCAAAAAGAAGCCCACGATAAGCCAATTCTTCAAAATATTTGTAGAACTTGATTTCCTTTAACGATAGTGATACTGCGTCCCGGGTATATACTCCTTTACGTTCTGTATATTATTTTCATCTATACTAATCCAGATATTATCTTTGTTCATGACTTTTGTTTTATTAAAACTCATCTTAAGTCCTATCTTCTTGGATGCTTGACTGATTTCATATATCATCTGTTACAGTTCGTTGGTATCAGAGGACGTTAGGACTATATCGTCCGCCAAGCGTAAATGACTCAGGTATGTTCCATCTACCTTCATACCCTTTTGTTTCTATGAGAGGTTCTTAAAAGTATTTTCTCGGGCGAGGGTGAAGAGTCCAATCCCTCTACTAATTTGGATTTTTCCAGTGTTTAAATCGTCGTTGATTCTTACTTGTAGTAACATTCTGGTAGATATTTTCAATGATGTTAGTACATCTGGAGTCTATTCTTGCACCTTATAGTGAGTTAAGCGTTCCCACGTCTCGATACTGCCCATTGTCTTTTTAAAATTTATAAATGCAAAGTGAATAGAGATGTTTAATTCATTTGCTCTTTTTACCATAGTTCTTAAGGTGTGCAAGTGATCGATGGTGCTCAATCCTTTACGGAAACCGCGCTGCTCTCTTTATAGAGATGGGCCAACACACTAATGAGTTTGTAAATCTCTATTTTCGATGTATCCCCTTTTCTAGATATCAACACCACTTCTACGTTGTACCAGACCTTCGGTATTTTACCTTCTTCTAGACATTTGTTTATAAGTAGTGTTTAGAAGCACATAGGGTGAGACTCCCCCACCACCATTTTACGATTTAATGCTGGCGGAAAATAGAATTGGGTAAAATAATTTTGAGGGAATGTAAGTTGGGTTGGCTTATCACAGGTAGCATCAGAACAAGCTTGTTGCATAAGCGTTTCTCTCTCTAGATAATGCCATTCAAAACTCGTGACTCCAGAAGGTGACTGGCTCGCCTTTGGCCTGCCAGTCATATCCTTCTGTCCGCCAGTAAAAACCCTTTTACCAAGCTAGTAATGTTAAATACTATTAATATACAGTCCACTTTTTTCTTTGAACTGAGTGCAACGAACAAGTAATTTGGTCCCTTTTAAGATAGTATCCCCACCTGTTTTGAGCATCTCTGTTGTTATTTGGTCTTCTTCTGGACTCCATCATTTGTGTCGAGGTTTCTTTGACTTCAAAAGGTGATACTTCAGGTATATCTTCTAATTCCACATTTATTACGGTTCTTCTTGAATTTGGGGCTTTGCTCTATTATATTTGATGAGTATAATTCTCGCTTAGCTCTGTGACTATTGTTATTTGAGCATTCTTCATCCTGGTAATTTGTGTTCTTCCTTTAGATGTATTTGATCTTAAGACCCTCATGTTTGTATTATTTTGTATGGTTTCCCTCACTATTCTGGCGTTGTACGCTCTTAAAGATGTTCTAGTCTCCTTTTTTATAATCCTATTTAGATGCCTATATTCTTCAGTTGTTTTTTATAGGTAGGTCTTTGCTTTATTTCTTAAGATCTATTCATCTATTGTATGTAAACTTAGTCTAGCTGTTTTTACTTTGATGTTCTTTGAGCATATTTTTTGTTGCGGTTCTGCCAGTTGGTCTATATTCAGGAAGTTTAAGTTTTCTATTGGCGTCATTCTACTCTCAATTTGTCTTTGGTATTCTTCCCTTTTCGTTTCTAATTCACTACTAATAGGAAATCTAGATGTTTCAAACAATTTAGCTCGTTCTTTCTTTATGTTAAATAGAAAGCGTTCTCTTAGTATACAGTGATCATTTCCTGTTTGAAGTCTGTTTAATACTGATACGTTGTTAGAAAACTACTTGAAGTTCGAGATTATTTATATAATCTATTTCGTTTTGCGTTCGCTGATCTGGGCTTATCCGTTCCCACCTACGCTGTTCTGGTTTCTTGTTGAACATGTTCAGACAGAAAATGTTTTCACTTCGAAGAAAGTCTAACAGCATTTCTCCTCTAGGATTTCTGTCAGCTTGTAACGCCCCGTTTCAATAGCGCGTTCTAGCAATTCGTACCTTCTTTCGGACCACCTTATATTTAAGTGATGTAGTAAATGAATTCAGGTTTATAGCGTAAAGCGCCTGACTTTAGAGATAAGGCACCTGCAAGGCTTTTCTGGTCGAAGCGCGCTCGCTTGGCTTTACCTCAGTAGTCTCGCTGGCAAGCAGTCGAGTTTCTCCATTATTGATTTTTTACGGAGCGCCTTCGCGGGATCTGACATTAAAGGAGCAGGCCAAAATCGCTCTTTTTTAAAACAAATGAAAACCGCTAGCCGCGCTGTTTTCTTCACGAACGGCCGTAAACAGCTTTGGTAAGATTGCCTCTTCTAGTTAAATTTTGCATGATAATTTCGATATTAAGGCCGGTTCCCATGCGGTTTTCTTAAGGTTATTCTACTGAGACTCCCATTATTTCGCTTCTATTTCCGAGCTGGCTAGAAACTCCAGAATGCACTAGGCTGCTTGTTGCCGCAGTTAACTGCTCTCTTTGATAGTGGCGCCCTTGGGTTCTACGAAATGAAGCAGCAAAATCCTACTTAAAAGACCTATTTGTAGGTGCAACATACCAGGATCTTCCCCTCACGATCGTTGGACATAACATCGAACCAAATGTAAGTACATGCATTCTTGAGCGTTTTTATCGACAAACGCAGTTGACGCAAATATACTCAGTTCTTGCTAAAGCCTTAGAATATCCAACTAAAGCGTATTTAATTGCTTCTTTTAATCAATCAGTTTATAACGCTAAAATCTTGAGTGATTAATCGTTTCAAAATTGTTGAAATACGTATGTACTTAAAACTCACTTCCGCCGCGTGCTTTGGACGTTTCGCCCACATGTCAAGTGCGATACCCACAGGAGGCGATCCTGAGTTTCACCCCGAGCTATTAATTAGCATATTTTGAGACTAAAATTCTTGGAAGTTGATTCCTATTTGTTGTTTATTTATTTGTTAGGCAATTGTCCTATAAATCTCATGTTGCTGACACTTTAGCCTTTATGGCTTATGTATACAAAATTGCAGGGAGCAAATATAAGGGCGTTATTCTGCATCAAAAATGAGGGAAAAACTCTAAAATCATATGTCCTAAAATCGTTCATTTCAAAAATATCCTTGATCAAAGAATTAAAGATGGAAATTCGTTTTTAAAAGGTTTAAATTTAGTAGGCTGGTGTTTTGTTCCAGCGCATGTTTTTTGTTTACATACAATATGTGGGCGTTGTTCTATAGTAAAAAGTAGAAAAATACTAAGCATGCGTTCCAAAATAAATTATTTCAGATTTAGTTTTTTCATTTTTCTTATCTTTAAGTCCAATTTATAGAAGTATTTTTCGAAGTAATCTCTTTCTTCTGAGTCACTCATAATAATACTGACAGTTGTAAGTAAAACAAACAGATAATGAACACAAAACACCAGCCTACTAAATCTAAACGTTTTAAAAACGAATTGCTATTTTTAATTCTTTAATCAAGGATAGCTTTGAAATTGATGTTTTGAGGATATACGTTTATTAGAGTTTTTATCTTATTTTTTTATACAGAATAACGCCTCTATATTTGTTCCGTGGAATTTTGAAACACCCTGTATAATTCATGTGTTACTGCGATTATTTGGGTTTGATTAAGTGCCCCTATTGCTGATAATATTTATATAGATATGCACTCGATAAACGCTAAAGGTAGGTGGTGTGTTATTAATTAGCTAGATTTGTTTTTATGTTGTGAGTAACGACAAGGCGCCCATATTTTCGTAATTCTACTGTTCAATTTTAAAGCCTGAAGGATCTTTGCCTAGTCCTTATACCACGCCATATTCTACCGAGAGTTCTTGAGCTAGCCCAGGCAGTGTCCACCCTTCGTGTAAGGCAGCGGCACACGTTATAGCGCCCGGACGTGGAGCCCGATTAGGTTTGATCGCAAATCTACCTTTTTTGACAACAAACTCGAAGATTAGCCAGAAAATCTACAAAACTGGGACTTAGGACACGTGATGCTGATGTCGTTATAAAAAAATATACAAGATTCAAAAGAAGGACACAAACAAAAACGAGAAATAAATAACGAGAAGGAATTAAAAGGGCAATAAATAAATCCTGCGAGAGTACACCGAGAGGTAAATTCGTAGAAAGTTATAGAGTAGAAACATCCAAAAATAAATACAAAGCGGAAAATTAGTATTACGTTTAAGAAAGTAAATATTTGAGTGGAAGGTAATTTTAATAACAAAACAAAATTTAAATTAGTAATATTCATTCATCTACCCACATAGCATTACAACAATAATAGAAGATAAGAGCGCATATTCAATTGGTCACATTTTCAGAACAATTATCTATAATTTGATATAGATGAAGATAACACATAACACACTTTCAGACCAATAAGATAAAGCACAAAAGAAAAAGTCATGGGTTACTGATGAAACTGGGCAACTAATACAGAACGAACAGAAAGGGGTTTCACGTCAACCGAAGACGGTAGTACGGAATACAATTCCGTTATCAACCGAGAACTTCAGAAAACATCTTCCTACCAACATATGAACAATATTAATGGAATAAAAGTGTACACTATAATAATGAAAACAGATATCGATTAAAAAAGCTGCAATTTTCTCAAGAAGATTCAATCATTAATCTTGGTCAAGTCAGACAGCGATACAGTAAATATTGTGAGTTCTACAAGTTACTAACAGAACTTCGATTAAAGAATAGTCAAGAGTCAACGAGTCAAAAATAGAAACTGTTATTAGATAATGATATTCTCGAAGAATGGATCAAGCAACTTCCTTCAGAGAGAACAAGTATAATTCACAAACTGTGTAATAGGATCTGGATAATAGAAAACTGGCCACATGACTGAATGGACTCTGTCTTTATACCAATACACACACAAATATTCCTATGAAGTCTGAAAACTACGAAACTCGTTTCTCATATCAGAACGATCATGCGCCACGTTTCAATCAGATAAATTACTACTTCAGGCGAGAGTCGACCTTTATTTCTATCTTTAAATAGGGCTCTTCCCTAATATTCCACACGCTTTTACACATCATTCCCTGATAAATAACAATAAAACTAAATTATGCTTAAAGATGTAGTAACTTAATGACCAGAACTAATATACGCCAAGACCTAGAGGTCGAATACTTCGCATACCTCGGCTCAGTCATGATTAGCACAGGAGAGAACGAAATCCGCTGAAGAATCTGTACGGTTTAAGCTGCAATGTCTAGGTGGAAGCAAACATGAGGTGACTGTAGCATTTTCCGAAATATTGAAATAAGTCTTATTCTTCTCTATCGTCCTCTGCGGAGGAGAGGCGGAAAATTGAATTACTCTGACAGCGGGAAGACAAACGTATCAATCCTCGTAGAACTACAGATTGAAAATCGTATTTCTGATATAGGCCAGACAAGTATTCTTAGTTACTTTGGAAATGTTCTTCGTAGAATATATTTTACTTGGAAAATTATTGAACAAGTGCAATGCACTGGACCTTGAAGTGCCACAAATAACTATTGCCCTTTTTATTTCATCTATACATCTACTTCGCGACCTTCTTCTTCTAACTTGTGTTGGTATCCATTGCCATACTTGTAATGGCAGCCTGTGTTCTTCCATTCGTCTTAGATATTCATAGGATAGCAGTCTTTTTATTTCTGTTGCATCCTATCATTCTTTTTTTGATTTCTTCATTTCTCACATGATCTAACCTTGTTCCTCCACACATCACCTTCACCAGTATTTCATCTTAGTTGCTGTTATTCTGTTTGCTAATTTTGTATTTATTATCCACAGTTTAGAACCGTAAATGACGCAGTGCCGTAAACATTTAAACCCCTTTATTCCACAAAATAGAATTTAGTTCTTCTTCCATTGCCGATTTTATTTAGAATGTTCTCATCTTTGCCATCTGATGTTATTGTGGCTCATAGGTACCGCGACCATGCTGATCTTTCCTTTTTCTGTAATGTCGTGACCTTGAGCTCCGACCGCCATATATATTTATTGTCTTTTCTATTAGATTAACTTCAATCCTCCATTTGGTGTATTCTTCGGTGAATTTTCTGATTATGTAGCTGATCTGTGCATCTTCAGTTCGGCACTTGATACTAGAAAAGCGAATTCTAGAAAGCCGTTTAAATGTAAAAAAACATTGTCAGTGTTATATGGGAGATGGACAATTGGCAAAAATTATTGACATAAGTTGTAAGATAATTTCGGTCACAATATCGTTCTCGTAAGCTACTGATTTCGCAAGAGCAAATTATACTACTATTGGCACTATTGTATTTTGATAATAGAATATCTTTTTTCACATATTATAGGGAAATGTGCTGTATCCCTAAATAGAAAATCGTTTAGAAGAGCGGTAGTCTTCTGCATAGTAACACTTTTCTGCATAGCAATGCACAGTGTAATTTTTAAATGCACAATATTTCACATGATTTTTTTATATTTTGATATAAATATCTTTAAGTATTTCCGTACAGTACGTCAGTATGTGAAAAATAGCTTGTAACCCGTGAGAAAAGTGTTTTCCGTGCTAAGCGCCTTTTAATCTTGGCTTCGCCTTAATTAAAAAGCTCGCGTCTTGCACGGAAAAACATCACTTTTCTCAACTTGTACATTATGTATACTATTTATCATCACACGTGTTTTTATTATCTACTTAATTATTTTAGTACAAGAAACTGGCCTTTAAGTTAGTGCTGCTAAGAAGAATATTAATTCACGCGCTAGTTTTCCCTTTAAACATTTGAAAACACTTATTACCAAAGCATCAACGAAGGCAAACGAACCAGTTCAGGAACTTATAAGGTTATACATAAGTGCTTAGTACAAGCATGTGAAATATTCACAAACGCGTTGGGAAAGATACTCTTCATCCACTTAAAAGGCATTCATCATCGGCACTAAACTATTGCTACTCACTTAAAACGCATAGAGATTAATTAGGTGTTGAAATGTAGTTAATTAAAAATATGAGCATATCGCGTTAATATATAAAGATACTGGGAACTGTAAATTCTATAAATAGCCATTTTGGTAGTCTTCTGGTATTTGTAAACATTTTTTTGTGTAAAAAACGTATTATCTATGGTTCGTTGCATTTCGCCTCCTTTCTCTTGCAAAATCTTTGATTGCTCATTTTGAAATATCCCATATAAAGGCTTGGAACACATAGTTAAGCACCGGAACTAACTTTTGATACAATCAGTGAGAAAACCCTGACATATAACGCTGCGTAACTGACGCTGACCAAAGAAGGAACGAATCTTGGCCTTTGTCAAAACTCCTGGCGAAATTTATTGCGCAGATCCGTAACCAAATTCTTTATGTAAATCAGCGGCCGCTTTGGAGTTATTTGCTGTACAGTTACTTATATATCTTTTCTAATTTATCTTAACAGTAAACACACAATTTTGCACGCGGTCTGCTCATTGGGTGAACTCCTAATAGCTCAGGTCAATCGATTAATTCGATACCAATCAGCAATTACCTGCCAATCAGTTTATAATTAATATAAATCGTTAATGACCTTCAGTTGTCAAAAAGCAAAATTAATCGAATAAACCTCTCGCCGCTAAGTGAAATTTACATATACACAGGCTAATGGCTTTTGGTATATTATTGTTTGCACATATTCAAGTGCTACAAAAAATTTTAAATAAACGATTCGCTCTCCGTCCTAAACTCAACCAGCGACATCAATCTTGCTGAAGAATATAATCGATAATTGTTTGACAACCTCATTTTTTTGTTTCGCATTTGCATTTACACAATATCAAGAAGGTGCAATCTTGTAACTCCGACAGATTTGGCTTAGAAACCTTAGCAGCAAACGCTGTTTTCCAATGCTGACCAGCTTAATTGATCTTGTGAGTCATGTAATGGTATCAGCGATATCTCTTGGGGTGAGAAAAGCGCCTTGGTTCCGGTGGCGCACGCGGCTCCGGGATGTTCCGGTCACGTGGCCGGATTCGGGCTGACGTCACTGATTGTGCACGTGCAGCAACCCCTCTCGGCTTCTGGGACCACTAAGTCCTTACGTACTGAATAAATAATGTAAAACGACTGCCAGTTGTGGGTTCCTTGCGGCTTCACGGTTTAGGCAAAATTCGGTAAGGCCAAATTCTCGAAATTCAGGTCAAGGACCTGTCTGTTTAGAAAACAGATTAGAACAGATTACATCGTAAGGAAGTCGGGTAAGTGCTCCAAGAAAATCCTTCGGGGTTGTTTTACCGTTTAAGGCCAATGACTCTTTTTACCCTAGTATTATATTCCAAGAAAATACGTACCACATGTTTCTCGTTCATATACATTTTTGAGCCTAAGTTTTAAGATAAAAGCATTTCTTAAATGTGGAGCTAATGTTTTTAGATTTGTAGAACATGAAAACTTAGATCAAGTTAAATGAGATCTGATTTACAGAACTCTAATAGGATAATAAAACAAGTGACTAACTTCTAAGAAGAATAAGAAAATTTATGATTTCGTTGGGATTTTGTTAAATTAATTATCATAGCAGGAAAAAGAAGAAGATAATGAAAATAGAATTTTTATTCTCGTCACTGCACTTTTTTTTAAATTAAGATTTTCATAATTTCCTAATCATGATAAATTTTGACTACTAACGGTACTTAACACTCGAATAAAAATTGAAAGACATGCCAATTATTCGACTGTTTCAAGTGACTACTCTCTTGGAAAGCACGTAATAAAAGGGAAAAACTAGACCAGAGTCTCTGTACTCTGTATTATATACAGAGAAAAAGAAATCGCGATAATTCAACGTATTAGATTTTGAAAAACTACCACAAAAATATAGGAAACAGAAAAGGCCAGAAAAGTAATTGCAATACAGCGTAACACGGTAACGTAACAGTTAAATATCTAAGACATCTTATGCAGAAAACCCAGAAGAAGAGAAGGCAAAAATAATAATGGGACAAATTTTAACCTGCATATAAATGTAATGACAAAAATAGCATGTTTAACATAAACAAAGCTTTAGTAATGAGGTTCTATTTAATAACTAGAAAATGGAATAGAATAATAAGAAATGCACCTCTGAACAAAATTAAAGACCATCAATAAATTTCAAAAGAAAGTTATAAAAACGTAACGTTCCAATAAAATTAACAGATGTCCTTCCTTTGTTTTGAACCTACCAGTATGGGTGGCGGAATAAAAATCTGTGGAAAAAAAAGCCGGGGTATAATTTGTTTGTGTGTATGTTCCGACAAATCCTGAAAGATTATCATTTGCTAGAAATTTGTGTGACTTCAACAAGGATCATATTCACCGTACAGTTCCACATTAGTATTTTAGTAACTTCAATAATCTTAAATTCGTGGCAATTTTATTTTTATTAGATGGAAAGTCAAACTTGTTGCTCAGTTCCATACAAATGTGTACATTTCCCCAGTTTAGCATAAAAATAATTTGTACTGTGTTGTTAGGCCCATCAGCCGTAACTACAATATTAAGCTTCAGACAGAATCTCCAATTTTAATTCCGTCCAATGACCTTTCAAAAACGGATTGATAAAGTCCACAATGTTAATGATTTGCGATTTGTGGAAACTTTAGAGATGAATTTCTTTAATGTGTACCTCTATAATCCCAGCAGTAATGTTATTATAGAACCTATAAAGCTAAGGAATGTTTAATTTTTCTAAATTCCCAATCGTAAATTCCTCTTTAACCCTCAAATTACACTCTTGAACTTCAATTTTTTAAATGTATATTGAACCAACTAATACAAAAGAAGCTGCTTTTATTCTGAAGATAGGTATTTGATTAACAGTTCAATTGTATTGATTGTTCACAGCACAATTTTAGCGTGTTTGCAGCAAGTCGTTTGACACCAAAATATAATTTCTTCTTCTATAAATTCTGTAAATAGTACAGATTCTTCACAAGCAACAACAAGTATATACAGTAATGGCAATTTTATGTTTATTAATGTTTTGTAGCTAGTAATTTAATAAAATATCCAACAGCAAAAAAATTCAAGAAATTTTTAATTGCTAGGTTAGTTGCTACGACGTGAGTGGAAAAATAGCCGCCAGAAAAAATCCCCCCGAAAAAACGTCCCGGAAAAATACCTCAAGGAAAAAATGCTACCAGACATAAATTTCCCTGGAAACCACAGGAAAAGAACATCTAAGCTACAAAATGACATCTGCAATTGACAATTAAGTTTTGCTTTAACATTATTGTTTTGCTAAAAAAGCTATACTATTGAATCTAGGACGACAAAAACCCGGACTAAAACCTCCCGACAAAGAACCCTCGGACAACAAAAAACTCCCCGACAAGAAACTTCCGAAAAAAACTCTCCTGGCAAAAAAACGGACAAACGTCCAATTAAATTTAAATTGTTTTCATTTCTCACCAATCGCGTACCTCAATGCCTACACAGCAATAATTGATCCCTTTATAATTACCGAATGATAGTTTTCATATATCTGATACTCTACGAGACACACTGTATATTTGAAAAGGTAAAAACATGATATTTAAAAACAAAGGTGCCCTACATTGTTTTAATATTTTGACATACAAATGAACCGTGACGTCGAATAGAAATGTTGCATTTGTCATTTTCCGACTGTAGCCCGGAAAGTAAAAGTGTAATCTGCTTGAGTTGTGTTGCCCTCGAAAAGTTGACTTCATAATCTGCAAATCATTTTCCTTTAGCTTTAATAATAATGAAAATTTTCATTTAATCAAATCGAAAATTGAACACCGTGTACACATAATATATTGGGGTTTTCATCCGAAGGGTTTTTTGTTAGGGGTTTTTGTCCGGTTACGGGTAAAAACACAAATCAGGATGTATTGTCTAAAAATTTGTTTTATTTTCTGTTTTGACGAATATCTTTTCATTTATAACTTTGCCATTTGTAAAAATAAACGTATCATAAGAAGGATAGAAATAGCCCTATCTAAGCAAGTACAACGTTTCATTTAATCCTCTACTAGAAAGCTTTACATCACTCTACTGGGATCTCACTAAATCGTTTTCTAGAATATCTGGAAGGAAAATATAAATATTAAATGACTAGCCACAAAACATTAATAAACCATAAAACGACTTACCACGAATTTACTTTTTTTATAGATAACTAGCTAAATAAATGCTGCAAATACGTTAAAATTTTGCTGTCACCTATCAATACAATTGAACTGTTAATCAAATACCTATCTGCAGAATAAAAGCAGCTTCTTTTGTATTAGTTGTTTCAAAATATATTTAAAAAATTGAAGTTCAAGAGTGTAATTTGAGGGTTAAACACTTCCAAATCGTGCGAATAGAGAAAAATTAAACATTCCTTATCTTTATTGGTTCTATAAAATTACAATACAAATTATTTTTATGCGGAACTGTATGGTACTGCAGAGCAACAAGTTTGACTTTCCATCTACTAAAAAATGTAAAATTGCCACGAATTTAAGATTATTGAAGTTACTAAAATACTAATGTGGAACTGAGGGTGAATATGATCCTTGTTGAAAATTCTCACACAAATTTCTATCAAATGTTGGTTATCTTTCAGGGTATGTCGGCACATGCACACAAACAAAGAATTCAATTGCTTGAAGTATTTAGGTATTAAATACGATAAATACTTACATCATCGGCTTTTTTTCCGGCGGCTTCTTTTCCACGGCTTTTTTTCCCGGCTTTTTATACTCCGGCTTTTTTTCACGGCTTTTTATTCCTAGATTCTACCAGTATCTTGAAGCATCACAGCAGCTCTCTGTGCCACATACTTCTTGGTGTTTAAGTCCCTAACCGCTTCCCTTTGAGAATATGTTTCGCGAAGGAGAATAATTATTTATTTTTAATACCTCCTGGGTGATCAAATAATGTCTAGTGAAAGCTACAAGTTTCGCAAAATTAAAAAAATGACAATGGTAGTTATATTCGTTTCCATGAAAAAGGCGTACATTGTTTGTCGTGAATTTGTCATGAAAAACTAACTAAATAACATAGAAAACATTAAAAAATGACGTTTGTATAAATTTCATTTAATTATACTACGCTATCGTAAAGTTATTTGGAATGTTATTGGTGGTCCTTTAATTTTGTCGAGAAGTGTATATAATAACTAAGGCAAAAACTGGTATTCTGAACATTATAAATATAATATAATATATTCATAAAATATATAAATACATATACAGGGTGTTAATTAAAAACTTTACACATTTTAGCAGGTGATAGTAGAGATGAAAACAAGAAAAAAATTCTAATACACTTAGGCCCAATACTCCTTGGTTTTCGAGATATGGAATTTTAAAATTTTTATTTACACCTCTTATGAATGCGATTTTTTTGTTTGGGGGTACTTAAAAGATCTTGTTTACGCCACGGAAGTGAACACAGAAGATGAACTTTGGCAGCGAATTGTAGACGCCTGCCAACAACTAAGGACTCTAGGTGTTTACCATCAAGTGCGTGAGTCTCTTCGACGACGGCTGCAACTTTGTTTACAAGAGCAAGGACGACAGTTTGAACATCTTCTGCGATAACTTTAGAGTGCGCTAAATGCGTTGTTTGTTGTAGTTTTTTTTTGTAAAAAAATGTTGATTGACATGTATTCTGCGATTGTTCGTTTTTCGCAGATAACGCGATATCGCATTCATAAGAGGTGTAAATAAAAATTTTAAAATTCCATATCTCGAAAACCAAGGAGTATTGGACCTAAGTGTATTAGAATTTTTTTCTTGTTTTCATCTCTACTATCACCTGCTAAAGTGTGTAAAGTTTTTTTATTAACACCCTGTATAGGGCAGGATATGCAAGGTCGATTGAATGATGCAATAAGTTTTGATTGTAAGGAATTGTGTACTGATAGCGCCAAATGTTCTTTTATTGTAAGAGGGAATTAGATATATGAAACCTTCCCCATAAAAACTATAAATTTTCAAAAAGAAGTTTGAAACACAGTTGCGACATGTTTCGACGCGTTACAGGACAAAAAACCCCTGGACAAAAAACCCCGGACATAAGACCCCCGGACAAAAAACCCCCGGACTAAAAACCCCCCCGGATAAAAAACCCCCGGACTAAAAACCCCCCGGATAAAAAACCCCCGGATTAAAAAAACCCCACCATAAAGAAAACACTGGCACATTATGTGGGGTTCGTGGGCGATTATTATTATTATTATTATTGAAAATAAGTTACTAATTATAATTATCATTTATTACTGATACAAGAATGCATAAAAAATGAGACATGTAAAGTGGGGCATTTATTTAATATAATACACATACAAAAAATTCACTACCTAATGTTATTATTTACGGCAATTAAAAAGTTTTCTAAATCACGTTCCCCTTGTGAATGCATAATCCGTTGCTGTCGAAATGCACAACGTTGCTTAATTTAACAACTTTTGAACGCTAATATTTCAAAAACTATTCGTCCAAGACCAAATGATAATTATAATTTTTAGTTCAATTTTTGACATACAATTGCGTGCTGTAAATATTCTCCGCACGTTTTAATACATCCCCTATAATCTTGGCTCTTGGAATACTTGTTTCAGGGGGGTTTTCAAAATTTGATATGTCGGTCTTTTATTCTTCAGAGAAAGCCAATTTAGTTTAGTCTATCGCCAATTTCCAATTATTAATTTCATTCAGTAGTCATGCAAGAATCCATTTGCAATTTTTAGAAAATAGTAATCACCTGCCTTCTTATTGGACAACCATGATTACCACTGATAACAAAAGCTAAAATACAAAGATACCTCCTAATGTATTTTGTATTAAATAAATGCCCTACTTTTTACATGTGTCATTTTGATCTGCATTATTGCATCAGTGGTAATTATAATTATAATTACTAACTCATTATTATTAATAAAAATAATAATCTCTCACGGACCCCACATGTTTTGAGGGTGTTTTCTTTATGATGGGGGTTTTTAGTCCGGGGGATATTTATCCGGGGGGTTTTTAGTCCGGGGGTTTTTTATCCGGGGGGTTTTTAGTCCGGGGGTTTTCTGTCCGGGGGTCTTATGTCCGGGGTTTTTTGTCCAGGGGTTTTTTGTCCTAGATTCGTTTCGACGACCGGTCATCTTCAGGCAAATAGTTTAAGAAAGCTATTATAGCTAAAAATTGTAGGATAAATCTTGAAGACGTTTACAAAGGTACACATCTATTTAGACCTCCCCTGCCTAACACCTTGAAAAACTGCTAGTCCTAGTTTTGGTACAAGGGAAAAAATCACGGCGTGCTTTTTTAGGTGTTTTAAGATTTAATTTAATATTTTCCCCAAAATCCAAGATCGGAAAGTTTCAAATTCATGAAAATAGCTTTAATGGCCAAAGTCTTAAGAGTTGCCGTGAATTTTACTTGTGTATCTTAATGTTGTTGATTGTAATTAGATACATTTGTTAATCGAAGATTGTGCTTATTTTACCGATTTCATTCGAAATAATTTCTCACAAATTTAATAAAATCAAACGGAATATGCCTACTTATGGAGATCTCTATCCGGCCACAACCGGTGAACTCGTTGCTAGAGACAGCCCAACTGATAACCAGCAATAATTCGCTAACGTAATCAATAACAAAAAATTACAAAATGAATATATAAGGTTGTTTACAACACAAACAATCAAATGCTGCAACTAACCTAAACAAGGTAGAACGATACATAGCCTGGTGATGGGAATCAGCGATGCCGGTTTATTTATCATAATTGTACAGATGTTCCCGGATGGCAATAATATCACCGGTATTGTACATATTTAATATTGACAGACATTAGACAAAAGGAATGACATATTGGGCAAATTATGAAATTACATAAAATTCCTAGCCGTTATATTAAATGGCAGATTTATGCAAGTTGCCTGTAGCTAGTATATTTAACTTAATTTAATACCGCCATATTCACTGTATTCGTAGTTTATTTAGAATTTTGTTCAAATAGAAATATGTTGTAAGTTTCTATAGTTTGTGAATGTGTTGTTCAAAGAGAGAGATTATTCTAATTGTTTTATTAAATAAATTGAGTTTCATTATCACATCCATATAATAATGCAGAAGACTACAAGCCGTGTTTACACAACTAAAAGTACTATAGTTGCAATCAACCATTTCTATTTTCGGGTTTTTGTAAACAAACTTCCCTTAACTTTTAATAGCGATATTATCACAGAAAACAATTATTTATTATGCATATTTCTTGTGTTTGTTAAAACTATTGACTTAGCTTCGAAGGCAAGTCCACTTTGGTTAATTTTCATATCTGCTTATTGAACGCTCCCAAAATTAAAGCCGCACGCACGCGCTAAAAAGGCGTGTCTTTAAAGATTAGGTTAGATAACCTACAAATTTTCAGATTTGGTTACGTTTTACAAAGTTGTGGTATTGTGTAGTTATTAACGGCCAAGTTTACGATACATTCCTTGAAGCTGCCAAAGAAGCGGGCAGGTATTTCTAAAGATACCTCGCAAAACTTTGAACAATTACAAAATATTACATTTTAGGAGACGACAAGTTACGAACTGCAGAAGACGTAGATAGAATTGTAACATCTCAGCTGTCATTTGATGATTTGAAAACCATTAATGGCCAAGTTCAAATGTTCAAATACACTGAGCGACAAAAGTCTGGGTTCACGAACAATTTTTCCAATTTTACATACTGAAAATGGTTTCTGGCGCTTAAAATCTGATGTCAATGTTTACGTATCAACAAACTTCAGGTGGATACGCAAGAACACTTTATCAATTGCATGCATCGTGTTGGTAGATTACAGCCTGGAAAGACACGCCCAATCATTGTGAGTTTTTCGAGTTACAGATATCGGCAAGCAGTCTACTCTAAAAATCTCTCTTGAAGAATACCAGGGTTGTGATTAAGGAAGACTTGACGAGGGCAAATCTACAGCTGTTACAAGAATCCCAAAAAATTGTAGGAAAGGGGAAGGCGTGGACACGCGATGGAAGAGTTTACGTGAACGTAAACAATTCAGTTAAAGTAATTAACACCACAACCCGCAATTAGAGGTTGAAATCAAGGTAAGTTTTTGTTATTTTTGAATACCTCGAAGAGTCTTCCTTGTAGTGAGGTAACTATATAAAAAATTAAATTTCTTTAACTGAAGTTATTTAGTACATAACCTCAACAACCAATTCCTTTGTTTACTTTTTTTTTACATTTGATACTAACGAGTGGAACAGCTAATTTATATCAAAACTACCATTTGCAGGGTAATTTGGAACGCCTGAAAATGCCCAGAAAACATTAGCGTCAGCTAGGAAGTGCCCTGCGACATGACTATGATCCCCAAAAAATTGAGGAGGCTTTACAAGCAGTGGTTGACAATAATTATTCTTTTGGCCAAGCTGCTGAAAGATTCGGTGTACCGAAGACGACCCTGTACCGGAAATACAGGGGATTTTAACACCCATTCTTCTTTATGGATCGGAAACGTGGACATTGCTCAAGCCGGACCTTGACAAGCTTGAGGTCTTCCAAATGCGATGCTTGAGGCAAATTCTCGGTGACTCGCTCCGCGACCGCCTTCGAAACGAAACAATTACAGGAAGATGTGATCAATAAACACTGATAGGAGAACAAATACAAAAACGTCGACTACGATGGTTCGGACATGTCTGCCGAATGGATGATAACCGTTTGCCATGTAAACTTCTTTGGCAAGACCGTCCGGCAGACTGGAGAATTCAGCGATCGGCACCGAAGAAAACCTGGCTGAAGAATATCGAGGGCGACTTAAAGAATCAGCGATTATCGGTTATCGATGCCCAAGACGTTGCCAAAAATCGTCAAGAATGGAAACGAATCGTAAATGGCGTTCGAGACCCAGCGGCACCGACAGCAGCGTATTCGTTGCGGGGACGTCCCGCCCGGACCGCCAGCTAACGGACCAAAGAAGAAGAAGAAGAAGCAAAATCACAATTAATTTTTTCAGGTGCTTACTGACACAGTTTCTTTACAAGTTTTAATTGCTTTTGTTTTAAGATACAAGGACAGTTGGCGATCACAAATAGAGAATGGTGAATCATATTTTAGATTACAAGAATTGTCACAGAAAGAACACATTTTCTCTCAAGGGACAATATGAAACAAAATTAAAATGTCTGTTGTCATAGTATTCGTAAAATAAGTTCAAAGACTGCTAAATATCGATGGGGCCACAATTATATACAGACAGATCAATAAAAAAACCAATTAGGGCAGGCTGTGATATGTGTTATACGTTTGGCAGTACTGAAGTGTATTGTCAGTCTATGTCAAATTCGAGATTAGCAGGTTAGGTTTTGTTCGTTGTTTGACACAGACCGACGTAAAACTTAACCTGCAAATTTTGAATTTGACACTTCAGTACTGCCAAACGTATAACACATATCACAGCCTGCCCTAATTGTTTTTTTTATTGATCTGTCTGTATACAGTGAAATCTCCCTTGGGCGGACACCAACGGGACCGACTGAAAGTGTCCGTTCAAGAGGGGTGTCCGCCTAAAAGAAATACGAAAAAAAGATCGGTTTTTTAATGAAAACTGTAATTAAAGAAATTGGGACATTTAAAACGTATATGTATGTAAATGTTTTTAAAATAAACAAAAAACTTAAAACTTAAGGAAAAAATAAGGATTTGTTACCTTACAAAATACTACTACATACAAAATACTTTCTTTATGTTTAATTATATCAGCAGCTTGTGTTTTTCCGTTATCAAAACGCCTGGATAAGTTCCTTACACTTAATTTTTCCCTATTGTGAACTTCAACAATCTCAATTTTTTTTAAGCGTGAGAATTTTTATATTTGGCGCCATTTCTACAATGAATGTGTCGCCCACTGTGTTTTTTCGCATAGACGTCAGACTAATACTGAATCCCCGCGTGTACCGAAAGATTGAAGTCGGTGAATCCCCGGTTAACTCGGTAAAGTCCCTCAGTGAAGGCAGGCAGCGAAGTTGGCGCGCGGCGCAATTGAGAAATGCAACAGCGACACTTGCGACAGAAAAATGAGACAAGGCGTTTTATTTTGTTTTTTGTCCGTTTAAGAGAACATTTTCTTGTGTCCGCGTCTGTTCAAGAGGGAGTTAACACAATGCAAATTATATGAGAGTCGGTTGGGACCATGAGAAACTGTCCGTCCAAGGGAGGTGTCCGTGTATCCGCGAAGGGGAATTTCACTGTAACAGCATAAAGATAACATGAACAAGAAAATAACACGTATTGCTTGAGTAAGAAGGAGATAAACATAGTAGCAAATATTCGAGAAGGCCTGACGCACATTTAATTATGACAGATGTCAACCACAAATGCCTAATAAAATATTTTTTTTTCGTATGGTCATCTCTTACTCAAGCATTCTATTTTGTTGTTCATGTTATCTCATTGCTGTTATATACTATAATTATGGCCCAATGTATGTTAAGAGCTGAAAGTGCATTCTTGCCGCTTGCGCATGAATATTGCTGGTTGAGGCAAAGCCGAAACCAGCAATCATGCAAAAGCGACAAGCGCACTTTTAGCTCGAAACATACATACTATTTTTTCGACGACTGGGCATATTATTAATGGAAAATATCATATTTCATTTTATTGCAAATATTAATTGACAATCAAGTTAACATTACTCGCGCAGTCTATTAGACATGTGACGCGATTATTTCAACAAATGACGGGCATTGTTAAGGAAACATTCGGACGTGGCTACCTATTTTGTTCACGTGGAAACCCAAAACGCTCGGCGAGCGGCAAAGTGATGAAAACGCACGCTCAGCGGCAAATGTCAACTTTCTGTTATCAAATGACAGTGAGAAAAATCTACTTTCGATGTCAGTCGTCGAAAAATATTTCTTATGGTTCTGATCCTGGCGGTTGAAAAAATTGTATATACACGGCAGGGCAGAACACCATTTTTCCCTCTGTGTATTTGTACTGCCCGGCATCGCCCTTGAGCTGCAAACTCACATCTTGGGAAAAATTGTGCTTTTCTCTTCCTTATAATGTATTATTTTTTCACATTGCCATTGGTGACATTAAAAAAAGTGACTTTTTGATACTTTTCATAACTGCTCAAAATCATATTGATTTCACCTAAAAATGAACTAAATGAATTAATAACAGATTCATCCATTTTCAAGTAAGCTCTATTCTATAATGTATAATGGTTAATTTATACAGGGTCCGGCAACGAAGCGGGGGTGGAAGATATTTCTAAAACTATGAGAGTTGCATAAATATTGCGTATATAAAAGTTGTAGGTACTAAGGTGGTGCACATTACTAAAATAGTTTTGATTATACAGGGTGTCTCAAAAAAGTGTAGCGGATCAAACTTACTTTTTTTTAAATAGAATGCCATATATTTAGGTAGCTTAAAAGTTATGTATTGAAATAATCTTCATTTTTATATAAAGTTGTGTGGGTCTAACGTCAACTGTTTTGGAGATATTAACAATTTTATGCAAAAAACTGCTGAACTTCAGGCGGCTGCTGTAAGCGATAGAAAACAATTGAATGAAGGAAAACGTTACCAAAAAATTATGATTTTTGTAAACTATCTTTCAAGTGTAAAATGGTGGATCTGGGTATTAATGTTATACAGAGTGCTCAATATTTGCAAATTTAATTTCATTTTTTTTTTCAAATGGAACGCCCTGTATATTTTTGTATTTTTGAAAAGTCCTTTTAATGAACTTTCTTTTGATATGTTACTTCATACCTCTTAAGTTCCAACTTTTTTTCAGATATGCGAGTTTAAACATAAAAAACAATTTAAACCCCTTAAGATGCTTTATTTCAAGGGATAAAAAACAAACGCCTTTAAAATAATGATTTAAACACTTGAATTCTTCAAACAAAAGATAAAACCAAGCTTAAAATACAAAAATTGAACCAGAACTCAAAACTAGAAATAACCAAAGCGAAAAAAGCAGGAGAAAATTAAATCTGAAAATCGACCGAATTTTGAGGTAGGAAATGAAGTGGAAGAAGAAAGCTCATTAAAAGTACTTTTTAAAAATACAGGGATATACAGGGTGTTCCATTTAAGTAAATCAAACTAATTATATTTGCAGATTATGAATTCTCTGTACAGCTTTAATACTCAGAGCAGGAAAGGAGAACTATTTGAACATTTAGTGTAATTACGTATAAGCTTTTGGTGTATTGGCTTTTCTTTTTTTTTATCTGATTTAATTTGACTGTGGAATTAATTTATTCCGGCATTTATCGTTTTTTTCTTGTTTATAATTTCCTGTATCAACACTGACTGAATTTATATTTTCTAAACCTGGTTTTGTGTTTTTATTTTTAGAGAGATCATGCGTTTAAATCACTATTTTAAGGGCGTTTGTTTTTTATCCCTTGAAGTAAAGCATCTTAAGGGGTTTAAATTGTTTTTATGTTCAAACACACATATCTGAAAAACAGTTGAACTCAGAAGTATGAAGTAACAATATCAAAAGAAAGCTCATTAAAAGGACTCTTCAAAAATACAAAAATATACAGGGCGTTCCATTTGAAAAAAAATCGAAATTATTACATTTGCAAATATTGAGCATCCTATATAACATTAATACCCAGATCCACCATTTTACACTTGAAAGATAGTTTACAAAAATTATAATTTTTTGGTAACGTTTTTCTTCATTCAATTGTTTTCTGTCGCTTCAGTCGCCTGAAGTTCAGCATTTTTTTGCATAAAATCGTTAATATCTCCAAAACAGTTGACGTTAGACCCATACAACTTGATGAGCATTTCAATACAAAACTTTTAAGCTACCCAAATATAGGGCATTCTATTTAAAAAAGTAAGTTTGATTCGCCATACGTTTTTGCGACACCCTGTATAATCAAAAATATTTTAGTAATGTGCACCACTTTCGTACCTACAACTTTTATATACACAATATTCATGTAACTCTCATAGTTTTAGAAATATCTTCCACCCCCGCTTTGTTGCCGGACTCTGTATTTATACAGTACAGTAAACATTGCGCTTCCATACTTTGACCAAAATTATTTAAAAAGATATTTTTGTCAACTACAAGGAAAAATTGCATGTTCAACACATTGGAAAAATGATTCTTCCATGTTCACGTAAAACTTTTACATTCGCTGGAAAACTCTCACTTTTCTTAACTTGTAGAACAATCTACTGTTAATTCACTAGCGATTTAAGAACAACTCGCTAGCATATAAACATTATAAACAGTTACTTATGGTTGCTATTATAGAGTTAATAATAATAATGCCAGTTTAAAATGACAAAGAAATAATAATTAATCGAGTTATTTAACAATAACAGTAACGGCGTAACTGGAGACTTGAGTTACCGCATTTATATTTTTATGACGCTCAATGGCTTAAACCTGAGAAGAAACACAGATTGCAAGCAGCTGAAAATTATTTCGGTGGCACAAATAATTCTCACATATAATCTCATAAGAATATTAATTCTTTCCTGATTTTTTTTGACTGCATCTAACAACGTGGTATTAATTAGGACGCCTTCCAGAGGCGAGCGTTTCCTTTCCAGAGACTTTCGATTTGAAAATATATTTTTTGGAACTTTTCCTTACTGCCAATCTCTAGCGTGCTTTTAAAACTTTCTTTAGTGCAACAAAAGTTATTACATTTGTCGTACATTTTAAATGCGGCATATGCCGCGGGTTTCAGCTAGTTTCGTAAATAAATGTGAAATTTCCCGTCCCTGAAGGGTCCACGGGGTCGCCCTGGAGGACCTAAATGTCATCTGTCATTTAATTTTTAATAAGGGAAAGGACACACAAATTTAGTAACTTTCTTTTTATCATGTTGGCGGCCGATATTTTGACGTTAACGTCAAATTTATTAGAGGCGTAGAAGCAACAATCAAAATGGTTGTCAAATGTTATGTTTCTAAAGTATGCCAATGTACTGTCATCTTAGTCTAACCTAAAAATTTAATGTTGACATTTTTACTACTAGATTTTCAGAAAATGGCAACGTACATTTTTGCAAACTGGACAAAATACACGTTGCTGTTCAATGTAGTGTCACTTCTCTCCAGAAAGCTTTTATGTCAGAAATGTCATCGAGGTATTCTAGGTCGCCCTGATTTTGTTATCTGCCACCCTTTTTCTGATTTCTTTCCTGTGGCGCTGTTTGTTTTTAATTTGCAAAAGTTGGCAACCCTGTTCTATATAGACAGACTTTCCACATCCGCACTATGCCGTTTGGCAGCCAAAATTCTCGCTAAAACTGTGATTGCTGTGGAAAATTCAGGTGAAAAACACCACCAACTTGGGAAGTGTCATTTTCCGCAACTTTTGTTTGTCCTCACATGTTCGAATGTGTCATTATAAACCAATTTTACAAGCACCTTGTTTTCTAATAATCACATCCTTCATTAATCACTAATATTAATTTTTAGGATGGGGCTCACCGGATTACAGGGCTCGCTCCTACGTCGCTCTCCATGCAAATTATCCGGCTCGCCCATAAAGTCTAATTTACTAAGCTTGCCACGTAAATAACTATTATATTTTCCGTTTTCTTAAATTATATTAGGATTTTATTTGCAGCCCTTTAATAGTTAAAAAAACAAGGATAAATATTTGGCGATTTATATATTTTTTTATACTAAATAGATGTAATTTACATCTATATTTCGCGTTTTTTTCGCGATTCTTATCTCTTGAGTCAATAATCGTTCTATTTTTTAAACCTCGTGGTATGTTATGTTGGGAAACATGTTTAAATTATTATTTTTTGTTTATGTTTTTAAATCGCATATAATACAATCAACGGTAGAATTGAGCTATATGAAATAAGATATTAGAAGAAAGCTCGTTAGAAAGGGTTTAAAAAAACAGAGATGTACAGGGTGTTACGTTAAAAATATCCAAATTATTACATTTGCAAATTTTGAACACTGTATAGCATCAATACTCAGAGGCATCATTTCTCACTCTTACGGTAATTTACAAAAAGCATAATTGTTTGATAACATTTTTTCTATTCAATTCTTTCCTGTTACTTAGAGCAACCGCCTGAAATTAACTATTTTTTAAAATAAAATCGTTAGTATCTCCAAAACCGTCAACTTTAGACCCATACAACTTTATATTGTACCTAATTACAGAATATTCTATTAAAAAAGAGTAAGTTTAGTTCGCCACACTTTTGTGAGCCGCCAAGTACAATAAAAACATTTTCATAATGTGCACCATTTTACTCCCTAACTTTTATATAAGGGCGTTTTATGCAACTCTGATAGTTTTAGAAATATCTTCCACCCCCGCATCGTTGCCGAGCCTGTATGCATATAGAAGGTATAACACAAATTGACAATTCTTAACCTAGCGAAGATATTAGAAGGGGGTTAAAATTGGATTTTTGTCATTTTACTGAAAACTCTAAAAGGATATTCAACTGAAAATTAGCAATTTTTTTGCATGGCTTTAAGGGATTGAAATTAGTAACTCATAGTGTATTATATTTTTTGTACAAAAGCTTTGGGTTTTACGAAAATACTAAAAAGAGATAAACATGTTTTTTTAAGTAAAACAGTCTTTCCAATGTATTTTTTAACCAAATTCTTGTCCGTTAAAAAGTTCTAATAGAAACTTTTATACGTGTTGCTAATTTTAACATATAAAAATTAAAATGACTTCATAAATAGCCCTTCTGTTGGCAGAAAAGATTTACCAATTTTAATTTGATATTCTTTCCCAATTTATAGTAAAATTACAAAAACCTAATTTTAAACCCACCTCTAATATCTCCACAAGGGTTGAGAATTGAACATATGCTTATATGAACTGTTTTGGTCAATTTGTGACGTAGAATCCACCATTAAAATATGGGCAAGTATTTCAGTTACACCCTGTATCATATTTGTTAACCATAAATAGAAAGGAATAAAAACATTCTTTTCATTTTTTTTGCTTTTTGTTTTCTATAAACATCCTGCATTTTCCATTGAAGAAAACTTTTTTTTACTCAAGAAGAATCTCAGGGTTTGTATAAATTGAAATCTGGTCACCCTCAGGGTTTCACCCGGAGTCTCAGGTTTTCTACACCGCGTCTCCGGGCTCCGGGTTTTGTAATAATTTCTCCGGGTTGCACTAATTTTATAATAATGTCTAAATACTATAACTTAGCCGTCAATTATATCAATGAAAATAAAATACGTTTTATATAATAGTGGCAAACTTTGCGCGTGCGTATCATGTATCTTGCTATTTACCTTTTTCTTAAATAATAGGAATATATTTCAAATTCACCCCTTTAATAGTTAAAAAGCAAAACTGCTACTTTAGATTCTTCCTAGGTTCAGTCGTATTCAGCAACCATTAGAAATTTCATACAGGTAATTAGGTTCAGAATTTTTTAGTATTCGTTTTGTTTTTAATCTAATTTCATTTGATTCTAGAGGTAATTTTTCGTTCTTTCGTGATTCTTATCTCTTGGGTCAATAACGGTTAAATGTTTCTTTTCAAATCTCGTTGTTTATTGTGTTCGCATTCAAGTGTTTAAATTGCCATTTCTCACTCGTAAAGTAATTCACAAAAATCACAATTTTTAGGTAACGTTGAGTCTTTTTTGAATAAAATCGTTATTATCTCCAAAACCGTTAACTTTAGAACAGCGGTTCTCAACCATCTTTATTGACGCATCCCTTAGCATGTTAGTTGTTCTGAAGTACCCCTGAATACTATTGTATGCATAATATTAGCATAGATACGCTTTATTATTGTATGGATGTAACCTCATTTTACCTTGGGGTGTAGAGGCTGGTGCTTTATGCGCTTGCATCTGGCGGTACAATGCTCAACTTGCCTCGGATTTGTGATACAAAATTGGAGCGCGCCTTTTGTGATTGCGCAGCAACCATTGTGTGAGGCGTGTGTTATGGTGATGTGTTGACCTTGTTACTCTATCCCTCAGCTTCATTATTACAAAATAAAAAGTCATTGATGATTGAGGGAGCATTTTACAAAAATGACAAAGGAATACAAAGAATGTTACATTTTTAGTAATTTAAATCATAAAAATACTAACAAAAAAAAACGCAATAGAAAAATATTTATAAAATAGAAAAATCTATACCTCAAACATAAAAATTCTTTAAATTAAGAGTGTATATATTTTTTGGTAAATAAAATTAGAAAATATATCGATACTAGTACTAAATTTAATGAGACACTTGTCAAGGAGATATTTTCTACCAATCCAAGACTTACATAAGATTTTTAAAAAATGTATATGGCTTTATGGTGTTGAAATGGGCAACCCATAATGTATTTGTTTTATAAAAAACTATTGGTTTTAAGAAAAATTAAAACGGCCTAAAATTTTTTCAAGCAAAAAAGGTTTTCCAATGCATTTTTTAACCAAATTTTTGTCCGTTACGAATTTTTTTAAAAACATTTATACATGTTGCTAATTTTAATCTCTTAAAGCCGTACGTAAAAACTAAAAACCATTTCATAAACAAGCCTTCCACTGGTAGAAAACATTTGCCAAATTTTCATTTGAATATCCTTTCCCAATTTACAGTGAAATGATATAAACTTCATTTAACCCCCCCCGTTCCAATAGTATCTCCGTAAAGGTTGAGAATTGAAACTATGCTTATACGAGTATGAAATTTGTTGGCCAATTTGTGACGTACGATATGGGTAAGTATTTGGTTACACCCTGTATTTGTTCTCTATAAACATTCTGTATTTCTCATTGATGAAAACCTTTTTTTACTCGCGAAGGATCTCAGGGTTTGTATAAATTTAAAGGTGGTCACCCTATTAACAGGATGAGTCGTTATAACTGACAGTTTGTGGAGTCAATTTACAGATTGGAAATCAAATTTGAGATTGAAAATGCAACTTTAAGATGGAGAAAATCAAAACCTGGAGTGTATTTTGATATAAAAATTTTATGAGTACGTAATTGCAATCCGGATCTAATTGCCTTTCTTACGAAAATTGGGTTCCCAGGAAACTACGATAGAAACCGTTCATTATAAAATGGCGATTCATTTTATCTGACAGTTTGAAGAGCCAAGTTTCCCACAGGAAACCCTCAATTGAGTTTAAGAAAGCAACTAATTCTGAAATAAAAAAATGGACTCGAGCGTAATTTGGAAAGATAATTTAAAGAGTTTGTTTATTTTAATGTTAGTACCATTGCCATGACACTCCACGCAGTGGCGTAACTTCAAATTTTGGGCCCGGGGGCCGTGATCTTCACCGGGCCCCTTAATTGCCAAGTGTAAGTCCTATTCTTGCCAAAGCATTTTTGATTATAATTTTTTTAATTCATAAACAGAAACATAAAAGCAAAATGAACAACAGCGAGTGTTTTTTCCGGACTCATTGAAACTTTATACGGGACCGAGTTTGAACCTGCCGGGCTTTAAACTTCAGGAGGCTCGTAAAATACGTGATACTTATGATAAGAGTTAATTATCCCAGTAAAAAATTCAAATTAAACATATTTTCCCACCATAACAGTTTTCTCCAGAAGTTGGTTCGGAGTCATTGGGCATGCAATTTTCTTGGCATACTTTGACTTTTATATTGTTTTACATTGTTATTCAGGCGCAACGTAATAGTTTGGAAGGGTGATTAACTATAAATCTGAATTTTAGTCAAGGCGAAGGAAACAGTTCAAATTCGTAAGAATGCAGGCAATATCTCTGAAATTCGGCCATTTCGCTTGGAAATATGAGTTACGTCGCAATTGAGATACAACTTTTAGTGTTAGCTGTTTAGCTAGCTGTATGTGCAAGATATAATTATTTTGATAAGAAGATATGTCACTGGAAACCGGAGTGTCCTTATATTATACAGAAAACCCGAAATTACTGAAAATTCGAAATACGCCTGCTTGGCTAGAACTTCAGGAACGCAGTATTATAGGCTGCACGGTAAGCCATTCTATCGGAAGTTAAATGTTCACTCATCCATAAAAATGATTTTGTTTATGCTATAACAGCACTGAAATAATCTTAATGGCGCTACACGGCGGCGTAATCACGGTTTGTATTTCGCCTTCGAAGAAACAACCGTTGCGGCCATTTGCGGCGAAGAGCAGCACACCTGCTGTTTTTCCCATGGCGACGACGTCGCTCCCGAAGGTCACACAAAGCCCGGCGACGTCCCAAGTTTAGTCTGGAGAAAAACGCAACGGTCAGTCGGTGGTGATAATTCGCGGGCGCGGATCGTGTATCAAACACAATCAGTAAATCATTCATGTGTAGGCTGGACTGGTCCAGAGCAGTCGGTCGGTGATGTGGGTGAGCCTGAGCCTGGGGCCGGCGGTTCACACGGTGGCCTCTTGCAGGTGTGCGCCAGACTCGCCGGCGCCACCGCTCCAATCTCCGCCGCATTCCTCAACAAGCTACCTGCCCTTGTCCGCCGACCAACCTGTTACTCTCAACCGAATTCCCAAGAGAAAGAGCTGGAGGACCGATCCGAAATCGCCACGCTTCATTCGGTTGGGGTTAGAGCCTTTGGTGCCGTGACCAAGATTAGGGTGGCTAGATCGCATACTGCGCAGGTGGCGACAGCAGGACAGCAACATTACTTTGTCTCTTTAATTATGTTCTAACTCTGACCAGTGCCCAAGCAAGAATGGCAAAACGTCAAATTAGCAATTGTGAGATTAGCAGTGGCAAGCCGGGCTTCAAATTACTAAACCGTGGCGTTAGGTGTTATACTATTACATTCATTAAATATGCACCATTCATCCGAAGCATTTCCTTTATTCGTCAATAAAACTACTAAGCTTGAAATTTGTATTAACTTCCTTTTAATTTAAACCGTCAACTAGCACTTCATCCATACATATACAGATGGAGCCAAAATTATATACCGGATGTCTTAAAATGAATTAGCTACATCTCTAGTATGCTTTGAATTTCCCATAATGCAATACGAATAACAATCTAGGATACATAAAAATTTAGATGCAAACAAAATTCAAAACCTACTAGATGTAATTCTTTTTAAGACACCCGGTATAACAGCAATGAGATAACATGAACAAGAAAATATATATAATAACTTGCTTGAGTAAGAAAGAGATGAATATAGTAGCAAATATTCGAGTAGGCTTGACGCTCATTTTATATATGACATAATATGTCAACTGAACATGCCTACTAAATTTTTTTTCGTATGGTCATCTCTTTCTTACTCAAGCATTCTATTTTGTTGTTCATGCTATCTCATTGTTGTTATACAGGTTGTCCGAAATCCGTTTTGAACATAGGAAATTAATGAGTGCGACAAGGAAAGCATAAACAAAATGAGTAGTAGGACAAAGACAGAACATAATCATGGCTAGCTAAATTTTTAAACTAAAATTAAGTCAATGAAACAAACAAACACTTCTGTCAAATATTTTAGCTGTTGTTAAGAGTATAAAGTGAGGTTTAAATTAGGGATGTCGTACCCGGTCTAAAATCAAACCCGGGTACCCGAAAACAGTACCCGGGTACCCGAGGGTACCCGAAATATATAACAAAAATGTTAGCGTACATCGAAACATTCTTTACGCCGCGAGTTTTAAACTGAACTAAATTGAAATAGTTCCTACTCTCCCATCAAAATCACACAGAGGATGTTTATGTTACTTCATCCCATACTGACGCGATTTAATGGTACTATTGACGGGTTGAATTTTTCCGTAAAGCGGATTTATTATATGAAACAAGAAACATTATGTGGTATGGGATGGGGTGATTCTGGTTATTACTGCATATGGTTATGTTTTTCTAGAGCTTATTCCTATTGTTTTTAAGTTTTTATCTTCTCCGAAAAAGGCTGACTTACTAGAAATTACATAATTTACTAGTCGGGTACCCGGGTCCTGAAAATATACCCGGGTTGACTATTACCCGGGTCGACCCGGGTACCCGGGTACCCGCCGACATCCCTAGTTTAAATATAATATTGTTTACTATTCACATAATTATTGTAATTATTTAAACCTCACTTTATACTCTTTATGACAGATAAAATATTTGACAGAAGTGTTTTTGTTTCATTGACTTAATTTTAGTTTAAAAATTTAGCTAGCCATGATTACGTTCTATCTTTGTCCTGCTACTCATTTTGTTTATGTCTTCCTTGTCGCACTCATTAATTTCCTATGTTCAAAATGGATTTCGGACAATCTGTATACGGTGTGAATAATGTAAAACTATACATTGGCAACTATATTTTAGCATTAATCAAATTTACCCATGCTAGTAACAATGATCGGTTTTGAAATTACAATGAAATAATCCAGTTTCAATTAATTTCTATAGTTACTGTGTTATTTTGTTTACAAACACCATGGTAACGTTAAGTAAATGCCCTATGTCTAGTTTTGCATAATTCAGCCTTGTAAACTCTTACACTATTCTTACTGTATAATTATGGTCCCATCCGTATAATATAAATTACAAATATAATCATTGTGATTGCAAGAAGGCGGTTAAAAAATTAAAAAAGAAAAAACAATCATACTCTAACCATGTATTTCTTCTAATCGAGCCGTGGATTTAAATCTTAAAACTTCTGATGATTCTTGTTTAACCACTTCTGCTTGTTCTTCAGACCAAGGAATGGTTTTCTTCCTTTTGTCGTCCAAGGGTTTTTGATGCCGCTTTCTCTATTATATTTTGAGTATTCGTCCGTGCATCATTGACGTTATCTTTCTCGAGAAACTATTGGCTGTATTGTTTTGATATAGGTTTCTCACGGATTCTTTTTATAATTATCCTACTTTCCTTAACGAATTTACTTTGTCCACTTTTCTCAAATTTTGGATGATCATAAACGTCTTCAATAAAAATTGTCGCCAGCCCTAACATGTTTTATTGAAGTTTCTACTTTTTTTTGCTTCTTTATTATTAGTTTTTACCCATTTAGCGAGGATTTTTATTTTTTCCCCCAGTAGGAAATGGTTCTCTATGTACTATAGGGTTGCCAACACTGTCATCTTGATCCGAAGACTTCGGGGTTTGGCAATCATTCTTCGGGCTTCAGGTTTTCAATAAAATTCTTCGGGTTAACTGAAGGTTCATACATACATGGATTGCGAAAAATTTTACTCCTATTTAAAAGCTCCAGAGCAAAAGGCGTTGATAGAAAGTGGCGAAAGAAAAAAAATACAGTTTTAAAAATATCTTAAAATTTTTTCAGAAATATGTAGATTCGTAATAGTTGACTTAACTTCTAAGATGGATTTTGAAGTTTTTTTTTATAGAATGTAAAAAATAGTTTTGTTCTTTGATTCCTACGATTTACAAAGATCTGAAGGTATACTATGTATAACGGGCCAGCTGGATCCCTTGCCCATTATATTAATTTTCATACTTAAATGTAGAAGCCAAGTTGTACTTCCTATGTTCTATTATTAGATGTAATACTGTATTTTATGTAAGCAAATACTCGGAAAGCCGATCCTGCGCTGGACGTGTATTGTATATTTTGGTTTTCGCGAGTGCACCAAAAAAACAGGCTGTACGGGGGATGCGGGGATTTTCGACTCAAGCAAATTTTACAAAGAAGGCAGCAGTCGCATGCAGCCTCTTCTGAGAGCTGCATGGGTTTGTTAGATTGCAAAGTATAGTACGTGAATTCGCCCAGGGAGGTATAAGTTAATTTGAAGCGGCCTAAAGAGCCTGTCAGCCAACGTTTGCTGCAAACAGTGTTAAAGTGCAGCGAAGTAGCGTTTGCAGATTCCACATTTTCCGAGTGTACTATGCAAGACAAAAAAAGCTGGGACAACTCTTGATAGAGATTTTAGAATAATTTGATTAGCTTAAACGAGGCTTTAAACAATTACATTTATTATAATAATTCTGATTCATAGCAACGTCTAAACAAATTGACGGTTAAGTTAGAAATACCTAGCAACTGTACATATTAAGGCAGTCACATTCACAACAGACCATATTAACTGTCCCAGTTTTTTGTCTTGCATAGTACATGTAAGTACGCCCATTGTGCTACATTTAAAGGTTTATTTGAAGCATCAATTTTGAGAGGCGCCAATTCAACTGTCCTTACGAGGCCTGCACGCGATCAGTGGTTGCCAGCATAATGTCCGCCAGGAGCGGGGGAGGAAATCGAGGCGTGCCGTTTCCAAGGGTATGCAGCAGCCAGTTCCAGGTAAAATGTTCGCAGAGCGTGATAAGGTTGCGTTTAACTGCAAGCTTTTGCAAACGCGCAGGAATATGTTTAATCAGCGACTCAAATAAGTACCGGCTTCAGGCAATTCCGATATTCCAGTTTTATGAAAGATATTTTGACATTTTCTTTCTTTTAAAAGATATTTATTTTAAGGTTATTTTTGGTGATGTTCTACGTTCTTCATGTATGTTTGCAACACACCTGCGAGTAGCCTCAATCGATATCGCACGTAGGTTGTTTGAGAACCTAATTCTATTTTCTATTATTTCTTTTGTATTTTTATGCGTGGTTTTTGTTTTGTATGTTTTTATATGTGTTTTAAAGTCAATACATGATGTAAACAATTCGGTTTTTTGAGCATTGTTTAAAGGAACCAGATTTCTGTTTTGGCAGATAGTGATCTTGCGACTAACTGAGATATTACGAGAGTATCATGTTTACTGAAATGCTACTTAAAAAATATAAAAATTTTTAGGAATCTATAATGTAAAAAACTATTTCACCTTGAACTTTTTTATTAATTTTATCCTACTTGTTTTCCCCCCAAAAATTATTTTTTCGGCTCAGCATCGACTCAATGTTGGTAACCATAATGTACTTTTGTGCGATTAAAAAGTATCGCTGCCTTTTAATTTACTAGGAAATATCTGTAACTGATGTTTGGCCTCTTGCTTCCCATGCGTATGTGTACGATTTTTATGTTTGAAAAAGATGTTCATTATTTTCATATTGTTGTAGAATGCAAAATTTCTGAGTAGTCTTCCATTTTGGTTTAGTGATATGCCAATCCTACTATTTAAATCTCCCCCTTTTATTATGTGATCATTTTTATTGGTTTTGTTGATCGTGTCTTGTAGTTTCCTCTCTTCTTCCTTTCTTGGGGGCATATACTTAGATAACCTCTTTCTATGCGGCACATTGTACCTACTTAAAATCCTTTCGTCAATACATTCATACGATCTAAGTTTGTCTATCCATCCCTTATCTATTAATATAGTGACACCTGTTGCGTCTCTAGTGTCTTGTCGTACGCCATTATAACTTTGATTCAGTGAACCGCGATGGTAATTACCTATAAATTCTCGTCTTTCTCCTTCCGATCGTTAAAAGAGTTTCGCCTTTGGCGTGGTTTACACGTTGAGTTGTCGTACTCTTTTGTTTTTCCTCCGGATGAAGCTCCTTATGAAAGTGGGCGAAACGTTGAGTTCTTCAACCTCAATAATGACACGGCCCAATCCGTCGTTTGTTACTTGTAAGTTGTTGTTCATACGCGTATATTCCAAGTACATGTGTATATTTAAGTATTTTTTATTCCTAATTGTTTTTCTTTAATTTGTTTGCGGTCGTCATCTATTAGTTCTGTGCTATTGTTTTAAATTATGTATGTAATTGTTTCCTCGTAGCAAAACGGTTTTACCGTCTAGCCGTATCAAAATCGCTTAAATTCAGAATGCACTTAAAAAACGGAACTAATGTAAATATACTGATATCCTACAGCTATACAATATGGGTGTTCACTTTCGATATTTTAAACATTTCGGCAATGATTTTCAACCCCAGTGACCGCTTTGCAAGATGTGAACTTTAATTTTTGTTAAAATCTAAATCTTTCGGGGATAATTAAACAGTAGTATAATGGACACCCTCGTCAATATGGAATTTTGAATAGTTTGGGGGTGATTTTCAACCCATAACCCTGTTAGCTGGGATGGTAGGCATGGAACACAACTATTTTTTTAGCGTTTTCGCGGTTGCAATTTGCAATATAAACGTTGATTAATTTTTTGAAAGTGTTGTTAGCAAACGGCGCAATCTATGTAGTGCTGTATGTTTGCGTGTATTGTACTATTGTACATAAGCGGGAAAAGGATGGCTAACTTTGGTTGCCAAGTTCACATAAGTTCATATAACTCATTTATTTCCTACTTAGTCGACAGCTAGTATCTTTTTAATTTTTCTCCAAAAAAGTGGAAATGAACTGTCGGCATCCGTCCGACGTGAATTCTAACTACTAATTTAACTAGGATCGGTGATTCACTCTCGTCCTGTTCAATTCGACAGATGTTCCGAGCGAGCCTGTTTGGACTTGATGCTTGCTCGTATGGGAATGCTATGCGTAAAGATTTAATTATGACTAACTGATGGGTTGGTCCGGATAACATCCTCCTTATACGATACTTTGTTTTAATAGAACAGATATCATCGCCCCTTGACTCTGAACCAGTCATTGAATTTCTTGAATGCTGTTGCAATGGGTTGTACCTTTTTTCAATCTTTAACATGTACTTTCTCGCATAATACAGAGAATTTAAATCTCCACAGGCTGTAAAGTACTAAATCAGCATTCGGTTGTTATTGTAAGTCAACGAAAATGTTATTGTCAAATGGAAAAAAACTTGCTGCCCGGCAGCATCCTATTTGCTTCAGGCTGCTTATCTTTCCGCAGCTTCAACCACATAATTAAAATATTTCCGAAATACGTGCATAATTTCAGTAATGTTAAGACTCGGCGCTAGATTTTTGTGACCGTTGGAGACTTGGAGTATGTGCGAATCGAACCCATATATCCTGGTGTAGAATCAGAGGCTCAACATCTCAGTCACCTCCACTGGCTACAATATTTTTGTAGAATTACCGAAATTCTCAAGTGCTTGGAAAATGGCTAAGGGACTTGAAATTATTTGACAGATTTACTTCTTACAAAAAATTCTTCGGGCGCTCATTACCTGTATATGTACATTGTATTACAGTTGCTTAATTTATATTTGCTACGTCTGTTCAAGGATCTGACAAATTACTCATTTTCCTTAATTACGGTCCCTGCATCTGCACTTCAATTTTACCATCTAGTCGTGATCGGTTTCATTTCATAGTTCATTAACTAATAATCCGCTAGTAATACGCACATATCTAAAAACTTTCCTACTGAGGTCGTTTACAAAGTAATCGATTATACTAATTTGCCACATATCAGCTGGCCTATTGTAAGCTAGGGTTGCCAACTGTCCCGGATTTTCCGGGACGTCCCGGATTCAAGGGTATTTTATACCCGTCCCGCAAGAACTCCTTGCGGGACGCTAATTGTCCCGGAAATCGTTTAACAACTTTAATATACAATGTCCGCCAAAAAGTCGGCATAATATGGGAAAAAATGTTAATTTTGATTTTTCGAAAAAACGTTTTACGTCAATAATTTGTGCTTGTCTAAAAACCTACGTAGCCCCTATCATATATACCGAGTGATTTTTACTTATTTAGAAAATGGAGTTTTTTCGAAATTGTCAAAATCCGAAAAGTGCTATTTAAGTAAGATTTCAATGAGGTTTTTTTAGAGTGTGTTATTTTTAGCTAACTGAACAATCTGAAGACCATAAAACCCCTAATTTTTTTCAACTTTAGCTAAAAATGTATTTTTAAATTGTTTAAATATTTTTCGAAATTTCACATACCAAGACTTAATATTAAAATTTAATTTTTTTTATGTGAACACTAAAGATTTATAATTGGTGAAAATAATATAAAATGTTAATTACTTTAGATTTTTAATTATTTACCGAAAAGTAGTATGTTTGCACAATTTTTACGTTTTTTATGCAAGGTGCTTTTTAGTAGAAATATTTTTCAATTCTAATTAATATCTATTTACATGGCTTCTAGAAACGCTAACCTAACCCTGTTTACTGTTACAAAAAACCTATAAATGTTCTTTTAGAGATGTCGAAATGAGGAGATTTTTCTTTGTCCAATTTACGTATTCTATAAAATTTCTTCATTTAGACAATTGTAAAAGGAAAAAAAAATCGCAAGCGAAATAGGATTTTAAAACATAAAGTAACGACACGGTTTAGTTTAAAGTGTAGTTGTGTTTGCCAATTTGTAGAATAACAAATTTACTTCATGTAAAGGATAAATCTTAGTTTTTTGTGTTTGTTGAGAATTGTATTGCGTTCTTGATGATGTTCTATTATTACGTTAGTCCACCTATATAACTGCAATAAAAAATTTAAAAGCGATTCGGCGTTTATTAGGTTTTACTGTTTTAGTATTATTTTTCCACTTCTAATAATTTTAAAAATTTTTGAATAGACTACAATAATTATGTAATTAAACAAAATAATAAAACATTTTACTGTTAAATAAAATGTATATTTAGTAAATTTTGCCAAATTTTACAAGAAAAGGTTCCCTAAGTATATTACAATTTTCTAAATTTAAATTAAAATAATATATATTAAAAAAATTATTGCGTCCCGCCTGAGGCGCTTTTGTCCCGGATTTTCATTTCCGAAAACCCGGAAATAGATTTTTTAAAGTTGGCAACCCTAATTGTAACCTACCTATATAGCCGGACCTACACGTCGTTATAGGTTCGAGCTGAGATGTGATGTGAAGGCGATTTTAAACTAATTACAAGGAAGCGTTCGGAAAATTCACACACTTTTGGGTTCGCACTTGCTCTTATAATTAAAACTAATTTAAGTACACGCGCTGGTTATGTAGCCCCCAGGGATAAATACTCATACAGAAGACGGCCAAATAATGAAATTCTAAACGAATTAGGCTGGCCCTTCACAAATATTACTTACTAACTCTAAATACGTATTTACGTCTAAAACCGGTAGCAGGCCCTACACTATACATACATTATTAAAAAACAGATAGATGAGTACATTTCTAAATGTTATTCAACTAAAAATTTAGAAAATAGAATCACGCAAGTTAAAGTTTCATAAATTACTAAAGGCTATTAAGGCCAAGATTTGTAGCATTGTTTGTAAATACTACATTGAGCTGCTGAATAAATACCTGTATTATCGCAGGTCCTAATGTTAGTGGTACGTGTAGATATGGTAGAGGCGGCGATATAAAGACACGTCAGCATCTGTACGAGCAGAGGTCATAATAAAATCACGAAAAAATAGAAGGGGGAGTCGGATATCCGAAACTGGGTAGAGATTGCTGAAAGAAGAACAGAAAAGATGATGAATATTCATAATTGTCTTCAACTTTCAACGTATTTTTTATTCAAAAATTATTTTCATTGTTATCCATATAAAGCAAATGTTTTTGTGGCGACTTATGCAAACTGTAAACGTGTTAACAAACCAATATAACTTTTCAAAATGCAGCTCATTTAATGATATTCGTAGGTTATATTATGCTAAAATGTATGAGAAAGTATTCTAGTCATTTGCTATAGACGTAAGAAGCGTGACAGTATAGAGAATGCTGAGTAAATATTTTTGTTATTTGTTATTTTCGTAGGAACATAAATACAAAACAAAACGAATAAGAGAAAGAAAATGACATCGAAGATAGACGTAGAAAATAATCATACAAAGAGAAAAGATGAGACGACACAGGACATAGTAAAACTAAGTATCCGGAACATCAAAAGTTTAAAAAGAAAAGAGCATCGAAGTAAACGAAGAACTGGCAAAATTAAAATTAGATTATATCTTACATAAATAACGGAAATAAAGAAGAAGGAGCAACTAACGAATGGATATTGCATATACTGGAGTAAAAGAAGAAGCTGATTAGGGAGGACAACCTAAAATTTGTATAAGAAAAAAACATGATAAACCAAACATTACTGTCAATAGAAGAATAGAAGAAAATGAAGCGTACACAATCATAGTAGCATATGGGCCAACACAAGACGCGCAAAGCGAAGAGAAAGACAAACTTCAAAGAACTATAAGAAGTAGATAAATCAGTCACAAAGTAATAATCATGGAAGATATCAATGGAAGGGTAGGTAACTGAGTTAATGATTCGAATAGCGTCTACCAAAATATGGAGGAAACTTGAGGAACAACAACGGCGAAAGAACTATAGAGTTCTGCATGGAAAGCAAACTCAAACTTGAAAAAAGAAATGCATAGAATAACTAGACAAATAATAAGTACAAACAAAATTCATTATCAACTGTTTCTTGATAAAGAAAGAACTGTGGGGGGAAAGTCAAGGACGTAAAAGTAAGAAAAGGACCAGATATAGGAAGCAACAATTTCTTAGTGATAATGATCATGAAAAACGTGAAAGCGAGAGAAGAAGAAATGAAAAGGACAATCGCGAACAAGAAGATAAAATGCTATAAATTCAGAAACACTGAAATAAAGGAAAATTTCCAAAAGGTAGTGAATGGACAATTAGGAACTAAGAAGAAGAAAGGCGAAATAGAGGAAAATTGAAGAGAATTCCAAAACGTAATAAGAACGGCGACAAAAAAGAGCTTGCATTACACAGATACTAAACAGGAACACAAAAAAGTAGTTTGTGAACAAAAAAGGCAAAACGAACGGCAAAAGAAAATTAAGAGGCGTGGAAAAATACCTGCAAACGAAGGACGTAATAGACTATGACGAATATAGGAAGCGTAGTGGACGCGTCAAAAGAATAGTAAAAAAAAGAAAGAAACGATGAAATTGCATACAAGGAGAAACTATTGGCCGGAGCTATAAGCAAAATAAAACAAAAAAGTAGCAATAATAAAAAAACATAAGAAAATATAATAGTAATAATGAAAAGATGAGAGCATATTTCAAAGAAGTATTATAACGAAACGAAATGAGTGAAAAGAAAGCAGAACAAAATAAGAAAAGAAGGAATATACCAAAACAGCCGTTCAAGAAATAACATAGGAAGAAGTAAGAGAGGTAAGAAGAAAAGCGAAACTAAAAAACGCAACAGCACATGACACAATATCCATAGAGATTGTCAGGTCATTTTGGTATTTTAATTAGCCACCTAGGCTTTAGGGCAGCGTGCCCGTATGCTAAACCCTTTTAGTTACTTATTTGGCTGCATCGCCTAATTCCATAATAATGATTTTGCACATATTTGGCCCCAAACGCAGTATTTCTCGTCAGTTGGAGCACCCCTTTGCTGGTACTTTGGCAGCCAGGTGTTATCGCTCGCAAGAATTCCGAACCTTCTAGAAATCACGCCGTTGAGGCGCCTCGCCATTGGCTGTCTTTGTTACCGGAATTTATTTGTTTTATTGGGCGCATCGCCATTGGCTGTCGAGAGTCACGTGGTAACGCCGTTTTGGCTCACGTCACTGCAGGGGTCGTGACACTGCTTGCTTGGGCATTCAGCCGAGAGCCGTCGATCTAATAAGAAGTCGCAGAGTTTGCCGTTTCGCGGTGTTCCCGCCATTGGCGGGGACGCCAGTCTGTTTTTCCCGTCTCGTGCTGTTTCAGCGAATGTTATATAAATTGCCGTTGTTTGTTAGCACCGTTGCTGTGAAAGCCTTCCTATTTCCCGTGCTGTTACAGCGAATATGCTATAAACTGTTTCGCCTTTAAGAGGTCGCGTGTGATTGTGCGAGTGGCAAGTCTTTACGCCAAAGCGTAGGTGTGTGAAGGGCTTCACGGGGCCAGTTCTGCGTTTGTGAGAAATGGGGCTTTCCCTTTTCAACTCGCTGTTTTCGAGGATCTTTCTAGGCAGGACGAAGTAGGCCTCTTTGCCGCCGTAAGTGTGCTCTCAGGAGAGCGTCATAACGCCGCCGTCTTGGCGGATTCCAGCCCGTTTACCCCTAATGCCGTGTTTTGGCGATTGAGCTGCCACAGACTGCCGCCTTCTACTAACTGACTGCACGCAACTCTCATAGACCGTCTACGGACTAAGGTATTTGTAATTACAACCATTTAAACATATTAACTGTCGCTTGTGCGAGCGGTGGTGCTCTTGTACTCAACTTTGTGTGGGCGGATGCATGCCCCCTTGCTTGCTTGTCGCGGCTTTTAATGCCGGTTTGAGGCCACCATGCTTCAAGACGCTACTTTGGTAGCCTACTAGTAAGTTCATGTGCGCGAGTTTCGCGTCTCATCGCCTAAATAGCTAAAGAACTCTGCGCCTATGTTTTGGTGTTACGTTTGTGCTAACTTTTAATTCAGTAACGTTAGGTGCGCGAGCTTCGCTATATTGTACCGATTAATACCTAAATGGAATCAACGCCTCGCCGTGCTGAGCCTGGCGCGCCCTAATCTGTTCGAGCTCTTTGTTTATGTTTGCGAGGGCTTTGTGCTTTGCTTATCAGGTGTTAACCGCAGCCAACGACTGCGTGGGCGACGTAGCAGGGGCTGGCAACTATTCCAAATTCGCATGCTTTAGTGAGGCTATGTTAGCCCCTCTTCCTGGTCAAATATTGCAGTCACGCTGTCCCGCTGCCTAACGAGTTAGGCCTTCAATTATTTCGTCGCGCTTTTGTGCGGCGTCGTGCTTTGCTGCTAGCTACACTGCTCCCGTTGCCTCGGCGTCTGTTATCGCGCACTAACGCGCCCTTTTCCGGAGGGCGTATTTCTAAACTGTACCCTAATATGTAAAGTGTCGAGCCCACTGCGGCCGGCCACCCATAGTGTGTGGTTTACTAGCATAGCGCGTCCATCAGCTGGTGCTTAACGTAAGCAGTAACATAAGCTTGGCGGCACGATTTGCTGCTCAGATGTAGTTATCGACCAATAGACGCATATTTAATTATGGGACGTATTATTCCTATTCGACCTGTGCATGCTTTGTTTCAGATAGCGCCTTTTACAGTGTAAAGATTGGTGTACGGCGAGACGTGAGAGATCAGAGCGTGCAGGTAGGTTCAGTGGTTGCGCAGTCTCGGCCCAAAGAGTCCCAATATTACCATTCCAGTATTTGCGATTACGAAATTGTTATTTGAGCTTGCAGCTCATGAGCATTCTTATCGACGGAGTATCTTGAATACTTCGCCCCCGTCTAACCGCCCAGGCCCGGTTATTCGGGTTAAGACAGGCTTGGTGGCGCCCTCTTTATTTTACCGATAGTTACCGACCCTCTGGCCGTTACCCTCAGATAATATCGTTAAAGGACCCGCCCATCTCCACTGAAAGTCTAGCCGGCCTATCTTGTTGCGGCTGGGTAGCGGCCTAGGAGAACTTTCGTCCCGATTTCGTCAGTTACGGCACGCGCCGGCCGTTTCGTTAATGTATGAGCCGGTGCGGTGTCGTAAAGTCAGTTTACGACCGTAACAAGATGTTGAAAACACTCTCGAATGCAGCCGTAAAAGAATAAGACAAGTAATGAATGTAGCCATCAAAGAAGTACAAGAATCTGAAATGTGGCAAACGGAAATTATAACAAAAAAATTATAGCAAAAACTGCAGAAATTATAAAGGAATCATCCTAGTAAGTAACAAAAATATCAGCTCAAGTTCGAGAGAAAAGAATAAGGAGAGAATTAGAGGGGAGAGAGCGAAAAAAATAATTAGAGAAGAAAGTACGCATCTATATTTTATATATTTATGGAAAGACTTCAGCAGAATAAACAGAAAAGACACATCGAAAATACTGAAGAACAGAGGAATAGCACAGAACATTTAAAAGGAATACAATGTTTGTGCAAGGAGACCAAGAACAACATTAGAACGAGACATTGAAACTCAGAGCAATTTGAAACGAGCGTAGAAATAAAATAAGGATGCATATTGAGCCCTCTGTTATTCTCACTAGTATTAGACGTAGCAATAAAGGCTATCATTATGTTATGCAAACTATACGATGATGTGCGTAGGACATTGAATAAAATTCTGAAAATCTTTAAGCAAGCTCTGAAAAAGATAGATATGAAGATTAATCAGGATACGACGAAAACTGTGATAATATATAATGACGAGAAATAATATACAATACGGCTGAAATCAGAAAGGTTACAACAGGTATCGAAATTTAAAAAAGTTGGGGACCATGATATCACAGGACTGGATAATAGAGGATGAGATAAAATAAAGTATAGTGGCTAAAGGAAGATTATTCAAGAGCACATTCCTTAGTAAATAAGAAATACCATGCGGCACCAAACTTGAAATATTCAAAAAAGTAATAACTCCGATACTAACATATGGATCAAAACATGCACTACCACAGAAAAACAAGGAAAAAGGTGGAAGGCACAGAAATGAGTCATATAGACTAGATTAAAGGCTAAGGCTAAAGGCAACTGAGATAGCACGAACAAATAAAAAGGATTCCAGTCAATAGAATAACCAGGAAAGTCAACGAGGCAAAAACAGGAGAGGAGAAAAATTATAAAATACAGAGAAGACCTGCAAGACAGAGAAAAGTTGAGAGACATATAGAGCAAACCAACAAGGAAGGACTGTACTACTTCAACCACCCGGAAGGGTAGAGGGGAACAAGGATTAGGTAAGTATTTGTTCAGGTTTCAAATCTTCTCCATACCAGGAGATGGTGGATTAGTAAGTTGTACAACTGGAACAATTTTAAGTTTTCGACATCAAATAATGTCTTAGACGACTATGATACATTGTAGTACCAATTTGTTAACTACATGCGGTTTAACGACCACCGTGAAAAAAGGGCAAGATAAACGGTCTGGATAAACAGCTTGCCATCAGTACAATTTTTGTGGAAAGGAGCCGGTTATAGGTTATTAAATGAAAATCATAAACATGTAATTACACTAACTATGCACATTTTTTTAAGATTTACTTGTTGCAAAACATCAGTTCAGATTCTAAGTTTGATGGCATCCCTTTAAATTATATTGTAAAGCTTAAATTACTACAAATTAATAACAGTGGTGCTATACTATACCCTTTGATGACTTGTTTTTTTTGCTTTTAGTTTCATCCACATTTCTTTAAAAACTGTCTATTATAACCTAAACGCATAATTCTCAAAATTTAAAAATAGACGATTAAAATGGCTATTAAGCATAATGCATTTGATTACAAATTAGTCTAGGCTCTTTCTAATACTACAGGTTTTCAATGAAGGCAGATGTAATAAGTTTTCATTTTAAAAGGAGGAGGTGGACAAATCCTAGCCTTTTGACTGACATTAAAAGTTGTAGTGACGGATGGCTGCGGAATCTAATTACCGAAAATGGCAAGCCCAGCGTTTCATTAGTAGAGTTTTATTAAATGGGGCAGCGGCTCCGGAAAGATACACGGATGCGGCATCAGCCGTCCCCTCGGGAGGGGTCGTAATGAATATTTGTTGTACAAGGAATGACAGTGTTCCTTACGGGTGCTTGCACTTTATTAGATTTGAGCTCGCGCGGAATTTCATTTAGCCTGTGACTCACCCTTGCATTATTCGAGGGACAACTTTTGTGCAGTCAAAATGCAGAAATTTTTAACTGTAGTGCGCTGGACATATGCACACGTAAACGAAGAGCAGCGAGGGTTCTGAAGGAATCGTTCAACAACGAGTGCAATTTTTATCATCCGCAAAATCTTTAGAATTATGTGCACTTGTATGGAGCAAGTTATCAGCCACAAATATCTGGGCGTTGAATTATCTACTTACAAACACTTGACAAAAGAGGTATTTAGCCAAACAACTAAAGCAGCAACTGAATGGTGGAGAGACGTGATATGGTGCAATGGATTTCTCAATACTGAAAGCAAGGTGCGTATTCATAAAACCTGCATACAACCAATAATGACTTATGGAATTGAAACACGAGCCGACAACACAAAAACTAAACAACTACTCAGAACAACTGAAACGAAGGTCGATCAGGTCCATTGCTGAAAAAAACAGTCAGAGATCGAATTAGTATAACAAAACTATAAGGAACGCCTATAAGGTGTTGACAAAAGAGGATAGGCAACAACTGATTGGTTCAAATTACGAGAGATGAAAGAGAGAATGGTCATAGACCACCGGATGCAGGGGAAGCCACATATTCGATGGAGAAACAGTTGGCAGAAACTGGAAATACACAAACCTTTAGAAGAAGAAGAGGAAGAAGAAGAATGATTTTTTCTGTTATATATTTAACGACAGTATAGGGTGATATACAAGGTTGTTAAAAAAGGACAGATTCTGTGGCTCAATAAGAAGAAAACCTCCTATAAATATGTGTCCGATCTTACTATGTTCCGAAGTTACATAGTTCAAAATGGGGGAACGCAATGTTTGATATTTCAATTTTTATGTATAATCGAGTTACTATGGATGTCAGGGAAGGTAGCGTAACATTATTTGAAATACTCAAGGCTATGTAGAAATGGAAGGAGGACAGTTCGAACATTTTTTGTAATGTTATGGTATTTTTTATTTTGTTTCTGTACCACGATTTTAAAAATCAAAATCAAAAATAAATGAACCAGGTGTCCCTTGAAACAAGGCTTTTCTTCTTCTTCTTGTGGTTCCCATTCGTTCCGGATGTTGGCAACCATTTGGAATATGATGATTTTGTTGACGCTGTCTTAAATAACCGAGTTGTAGTCATAGAAAACCATGTTCTTAGGTTTTTAAGCCATGATATCCTTCTCCTACCCGGACCTCTTCTGCCTTGTACTTTTCTTTGTAGTATAACTTGAAGTAGTTGGAATCTGTTTTCATTCCGCATAATGTGCCCTAGGTACTGGAGTTTTCATGTTTTTATTGTAGTCAGCATTTCCTTTTTCATGCTTTGTAGAATTTCGTCATTCGTTACTTTCTCTATCCATGACACTCTCAACATCCTGCGATAGAGCCACATTTCAAATGCCTCTAGTTTTTTATTTTGTCATAACCCCTTAGTGTTTTTATAAATTATTTGCCCTTGTTCACTTAGCTAGCTCAGCATACATGAAACGCTTACTTTACCTCAGTTCGTAGCTATGAAACATCATTATCTGGAAAGTGCCGTGTAGCTCGAGTGCTGAAATCAACTTCGAACAATATACACAAGAAACGTCAATTTGCTTACACAAAATATCAAATGATTTATTTTCATGAGAAGACAGAATGAATTAATCTTAACGTGCACTAACCTACGCGCAAATGTAAAATCTGGATGCATTAAATGAAATTCGAATTGAATTTCCGGTACAAACTATTTTGCGTACGTACCTATTCCTTTGCGGTCTCAAAATGTTACTACAACCTGAAGCGAATGCTTATCGCTCAAATTCCAGACATTTTCTGTATTTGGTTACCTTAAGCTCAAAACTGCAACGTAGCCGATTGGGTTGGCCCTAGACCCCAAATACGTCATCGACCTTAAGCGGCGCAGTTCATGGAAATTTACCACGAATACGGCGAGGAAGTACTTGGCTGCTGGTTATGTCACCTCTCTGGAGTAACGTCACGGAGCAATTGCGTACTTACTACACGGTTAAAATGGTATTTACTTGAAGTGCAGACACTGGTTTGCTGTACAAAAACACTAAGGCAGTAAATCCTATATACTGCATGGCTTTCTTGCTTTTATTTAGACCGCTATAGGATAACTTCATTGGAAGTCGCTCACAGACGTGTGCCCTGAGGCTCAGCACATTATTATATTTTTGATCTACCGATGATCTCAACTAACTTCTAGTATACCCAATGATCATCAGTGTTTTTAAAAATATTTTCGTGCAAGTATGTAGGTAAAGATACAGCTCGTTTACAATAACAATATCTTGATTCAGATACATATATTTTTGCAGAAAAATATGTAGATACAGAAGTAGATACAAAAATAAATGTATCTACAGTTTCACAAGGATATATGTATATCTTTATATCGTTTATACTACAGTTGATTTCCTACATTTGTTGCATTACAAAATGAGAATGTTTCAAATGAGTCATCCAGAGGTATCTTTGTGATCATTGGGCTCCTGCATAATCCAATTCCCTCCATAGATACTGAAGAAAGCATCAGCGTTCTACTCTGTTAGCGTATAATATTTTAACTTGAGCACGGCATAAATGTCTAAAATCAGTTTCCACAAATTTCCATATGTACTATGTTATGCGAAAAGCGGTTTAGATTTTATGCTATCGTAAGTTATACACAAATTGAGACATACACATTTTCATCGCCCTTTTCACCTTCACCCCTCCTACGTTATTATGTTTTATTTTTATTTGTGAACTTTTTACTACCTTGGTAGTATTAAATTCTACCAACATAAGAGAAATATTGATAAATGGCAATTTTGCTGTTTTCTTAATACATTTATAATAGCTGTTCCTGCTTTAAATCCCTTCTAAGAGGCTTAAGTCTTTAGAGCCTAAAATAAACTGTTCTTTTCTACACAGCGATGTGTGCACTGTGGAACCCTAGGTTTTAGTATGACTACCCCATTGGTGAACGCCAGCGTGGCCGAGCGGTTAGGGCGCTCAGGCTGCGGTGCCACGGTACGGGGTTCAATCCCCACATCTGGCAACTGGCGGGCGGCCCACCGAGTCGCTTTAAAAATTGAGTACCGAAATCACAGTTGTGTAAGTAGGGAAGATAAGGCAGTCGTCGAAGGCGTGATGCGAACCACATCACCCAGTACGCGGTTAACGGTGTGCCAGATTGACTGGGTTTCGGAAAGAGATATTTCGGCGACCCTGACTCGCCTTGTCTCAGGCCATGTTCGTACATGGGATGAAGTGCCCGAAATTTACTTTATTCCATTGGTGAAAATGGGTTTTACATTTGAGTGCCTCCATTAAATGATACTCGTTTCTACGATCAATCTAGAAATACCTTTAACTGAAGATAAACAGTATAGAAACTTTATGAATTTTAAATAAATACGTACCTACCTTATATCACATTCAACTAGATACTATGTAGTATCTGAAAAAATTATTAGACATTTAACAATAGCGCCAACGATTAGTCTTTGTGAAACATAATATCCTGATTATGATTTTCAATACGCGAGCGGTTGAAATTTATCAATTTTCTCCAGATTCGCTTTGGTAGTACAAGCTCTATCACAGCTAGGGTTGCCAACTTTAAAAATCTATTTCCGGGTTTTCGGAAATGAAAATCCGGGACAAAAGCGCCTCAGGCGGGACGCAATAATTTTTTTAATATATATTATTTTAATTTAAATTTAGAAAATTGGTAATATACTTAGGGAACCTTTTCTTGTAAAATTTGGCAAAATTTACTAAATATACATTTTATTTAACAGTAAAATGTTTTATTATTTTGTTTAATTACATAATTATTGTAGTCTATTCAAAAATTTTTAAAATTATTAGAAGTGGAAAAATAATACTAAAACAGTAAAACCTAATAAACGCCGAATCGCTTTTAAATTTTTTATTGCAGTTATATAGGTGGACTAACGTAATAATAGAACATCATCAAGAACGCAATACAATTCTCAACAAACACAAAAAACTAAGATTTATCCTTTACATGAAGTAAATTTGTTATTCTACAAATTGGCAAACACAACTACACTTTAAACTAAACCGTGTCGTTACTTTATGTTTTAAAATCCTATTTCGCTTGCGATTTTTTTTTCCTTTTACAATTGTCTAAATGAAGAAATTTTATAGAATACGTAAATTGGACAAAGAAAAATCTCCTCATTTCGACATCTCTAAAAGAACATTTATAGGTTTTTTGTAACAGTAAACAGGGTTAGGTTAGCGTTTCTAGAAGCCATGTAAATAGATATTAATTAGAATTGAAAAATATTTCTACTAAAAAGCACCTTGCATAAAAAACGTAAAAATTGTGCAAACATACTACTTTTCGGTAAATAATTAAAAATCTAAAGTAATTAACATTTTATATTATTTTCACCAATTATAAATCTTTAGTGTTCACATAAAAAAAATTAAATTTTAATATTAAGTCTTGGTATGTGAAATTTCGAAAAATATTTAAACAATTTAAAAATACATTTTTAGCTAAAGTTGAAAAAAATTAGGGGTTTTATGGTCTTCAGATTGTTCAGTTAGCTAAAAATAACACACTCTAAAAAAACCTCATTGAAATCTTACTTAAATAGCACTTTTCGGATTTTGACAATTTCGAAAAAACTCCATTTTCTAAATAAGTAAAAATCACTCGGTATATATGATAGGGGCTACGTAGGTTTTTAGACAAGCACAAATTATTGACGTAAAACGTTTTTTCGAAAAATCAAAATTAACATTTTTTCCCATATTATGCCGACTTTTTGGCGGACATTGTATATTAAAGTTGTTAAACGATTTCCGGGACAATTAGCGTCCCGCAAGGAGTTCTTGCGGGACGGGTATAAAATACCCTTGAATCCGGGACGTCCCGGAAAATCCGGGACAGTTGGCAACCCTAATCACAGCTCTATTTTTCATAAATATTTAATTACGTAGCGTAGCTAAAACTAAATCAAATTAGTTGTTTTTTTTCTATCCTAAGAGTCATTTCAGATCGAGTTGGCTGATGTTACATTATGTTTATATGGAGTCACAACAAACTAGACCTAACATGTATTTTTTCACGAGACTCTACTTACATAATATCTGTTATAGCATTTTTTTTAATTGTAGCAATCACACCAGGGCATTTTATCACGCACTCTGTGACGTCGTTCGGCGATGATTTTCAAAACGTGCACAGCAAACCAACTTTTACTTTTAGTAATTAGCTCTCGGCAGATGTTAGGCGTATTTGTTCGCCGCAGTTGTGGCTAATCTCGTGTATGTGCATGCATTGTAAGGCAAAATCAATTTAGCTTTATAGCCGCGTCCTGATCCTGAGATCTTACGTAAGCACGATTTTTAGAGCAATGTGACATATGCTCAGCGGCTGTCAGAGGACATCAGATCATAATTCACGGAGGATACAATACCCAACCTCTAATTAAATGTCAAGCGGCTTTCGATATTTATCTCTGGCAAATTAGTACTGAAATAGGTTGAACTTTTTCTTTATGTTGAGGCATGTGTTTTACCCATCTAATTGCCTATTGCCACTTCCATCACTCGCACCTTGACCAAGCTTCGTGAGGTGTTTGTAATTTAAACTTTTAGCGTCTTTTTAATAATAATAACAGTGATGAGGTAATCATCTACAATAGTTGTAAATCGATTCTATCATATTAATGGTAAGACCGAAATATCTAAGATGAAAACTGTCTCTTGATTTCAAGAATGCGAACAATAATACCATAATTTAGAAGGAGAATATCTAATACCTTCAATTCTAAATCAATTTTCCTTGATTTTTGCCATGTTGTATCTCGATTTTTAACATTGGAATAATAAGTGGAATATCTGAATACACTATTACATACGAGGGCTGTTCTGTTAATTGTTAGTAGCAGGGCAACAATAAAAACAAAAACTTGCATAGGTACTTTGAAAGCTCATTCTTTTGAAACTTTTCAGTTTGACTTGTTGCTTCAGTGACGTGACATGTAAATAAATAAAATACGAATAAAATAACAGACACTAATTTATTAATAGTCTTAATAATCAAACATATAAAAGTACAAGTACACAAATGGAGAAACAACTACGCTAATGTCCATTGGACAGCTGGACTGAGGACGAGCCTAAGTTCACAAACTCTGTCCATTGCCTGTACCATAGGAATTTGGTAATGTTATCAGACTCTCCCAGACAATGACCAGTCACGAATTTGATATTCTTCGAGGGATAACTGCGAGCTGTTTACGAGGCGCTAGATCCAGGATGTTGGCATTCTTTCTAGTATTACGATTTTTGTTATGGTGCTGTTTATTGCTGCACCAGTTGCAACATTGGGAGGTTGTGGTTAAAGCGTATATAGAGATGACACAGTTTTTATTTTTATGAGTTGTTTGTTGTCCACTAGACATTATGAAAATGCTTTTCGTGCAAAAATTTTCTACGATTGTGAAGAAGTTCGACATATGACCGAAATTTAGTAGCAAATGTTGGCTACAACAGTCATTCGGTCATTCCTTATCAACAGTTAGTTACGGGTTCCGTGAATTTAAACCTGGACGGCGTACGTCAAAAATGAACCGAGACCTGGACGACCTCCAGTAACTGGTTGTGCTCAAAACGCTACGCTAGTGCAACCGAAAAGCTGAGGTTTGGAGACATGAGCCTATAGAAGAGTACTGAAAACACTCTGAATGGCCACTAATGTAGAAGTATGGAGCCGCTTGAATAAGAATACTGAAACCCTTAATGGCGTCAAAAAGAGATAACTTGAGTAGCTCGATCAAGTCACTTGAAGTGACAAATACGAGCTCTTGTAGAATATTATTTAGTTAGAAAATAAAAGTGGATACGGACAATTCTTTTGATCACCAATGTTCTGAAATACACGGCATGTAAAACATTAAAAGATACGTTGCTGATCGATTTTAAGATAGACTTGTAGCTTTAACTTGTTCACATAGTCTATTCTACACCCTAATTTATTTTTATTGTTATTCATCTTCCTTACTTTGAACTAAGATACTGTTTATACCAGTACTACCTTCTCTTATCAAGCCTCTTTGAAGATATGTTTCAATGTTTCTCATATTAAAACTTGTCTGAATCCAACAGGTGTAACAGTTGTGATATGCTCATTTCCTAACAAATTCTGTCACGCGGGAACGTTGATCTGCATTTATAGATTTGCCCCATGGTTAGCAACATATTGCTGTCTCGTCGTTGGTATTATTATCATTTTCGCCTCAGTCGCCATATAATACATACCTCACTGTGACACCGATACTCACTACTGTTATACGTGCAAATTCCTAAATCAGATTATTTACTGATAATATTGCCATTACGACGCACAGACCATATATTTGAGAGTTATTCCCCATTAGTGACGTAGTTGTGACATATTTTTATATGAACGCTAAGTGCTGCGATAGATCAAATCTGCCGCACAAAGCAAGCCAAATATACGGTTTTCAGTGATTTTTTGGGAAATTATTATGTCGTTATTTTATAGATAATGTCCAGATTGGCTTAATCTGATATAAATTTATAACGTGTCTTAATTGTCTTAAGGGAAACAAGGTTATAGTACCTTAGACAGATTCTCTGAGAGCATTATTTCGCGTGTGGAGGCATATGTTCATTTATAACTACACAAAGATATTTTTAGCTTTAATTATCCAACGGTTTACAAAATACCCACTTGCTGAGCGATAACAATAATTGACGGTCTCGCTATTTTGAACGAAGGAATGAAATTTTTACTATACATAGGTTTTTTATTTTCTTTCTATTATTTGTGACTAACATACTTTTATTATCTTTGATCTACTATTCAATATAAAAGAAAAGTGTAACAGAAAAACAGAATCTAGGAGGTGGTGTGCTATTTCTTATTGTTTAAATAATAGCTATTTATATAATAGGTACATAATGTACTGCGAGCGAGGTCAATAAAGAGAACGAGTCAATAAAGCTAAATTTTATAGGACTTGCATACTTCTAGAATCGAAAAAATACAATTATAAATTTGACATATATTCTGTGACAGAAACAAAATTTGATATTAGAGCGTCTTGATGGATATTACCAGATTTTTCATGATGAACATTTACTACAACAAAATATGTGTTAGAAATATTCATTACCATAATAATTAATTGCCGATTTTTCATTTTTTATAAACACTGTTATAAATTTGTTGAAATGTTAAATTTATTGTAACATTTATTTTGTCATTAGGCTGACATATGGGTACCTACTTTATAATACTAGTAAAATAAAGTAACTTTATTTCACTATGAAACACCGTAGCACTCAGATTAGGGATGCTCACAACCCAGACTAGCTCAAAAGTTTCGGCGACATATTGTCGTGGATAAGAATCAGGCTATGATTCTTAAGGATATTAAATGAATTAAAATGAAGCAAAATACAAAAGGGCGCCAGTCGTCAACCACGACAACAAAAAAGCAGTCGAACTAGCAGTCTAAATAAAACTCACTAACCGTGTACGGCTTCTAGCTTACGCTAACATATACTTTAAAAAACGAGCAGGTATCGGTTGGATCAAATAAAACATAATTAACAGTGCTACAAGGCTTTAATAGCTAAACTGTTGGAATAGTGTTGAATATAATAAATAACAATATCAAAATAAATATCGTCCTGGACGCATAACACTTAAACCAGGCTCGTCAGTTCGAAAGAACCTGGGGTGATATGTTACAATTGGTTTATAATTGGCACATAAACGTTAAACTGGGTCGCTGAATGCAAAACGACCTAGGAGGTTACATGTTAATAACATTTTCCAAGAGCTACGTTAGGCACGAAAGAAAAATAAATTGTGAGCAAAGTTAAATATTGAAATAAAATTATTGAAATGTGGCTCTAAAGAGGATTGCGCTTTTAATAGTATCAAGGTTCATAATTGTAATAGAGTCACTACAAATGGATAAGTATCAGAAAAAACTCATTTTATTTGACATGCAGCCTGCCAGGGCTGGTAAAAAGGCTAACCTCTAACTTGAGAAATATAACGCAATTCTGTTAATAAAGCCTTCGAAAAACGTATAAGTATAGAACATAGTATGTACTAACAAAATCATATTTAAATACTGTTCGCTGGCTGCCTTAGGCGCGAAAAAACTTCCCTTGGTACTATCTTACCCATAACTCTTAATTAATTAGAAAAATTGTAAAATACAGCTAATGTTCTAAGGAAGCCATCGTTTTCTTGGGGCAGTAGCGGCATCGCTGGGAAAGTAACTCCCTTCGGTCGTGCTGCAAACAAAGTGCTCATTCAGGAGAATTACCTTCCCGTACTTGTTAGGTAAATAACTATTTCTCGCTTCGTATATTCTTCTTCTTCCTCGTATTTTTAGGAGATTGGTTTTTTCACAGATAATATTTTCTTTTGGTAATCTTAGGATTGAGATGTGGATATCCAACTATCACGCGATTTTTTAGGCCTACCTGGTCATATAAATCCAGATGTTCGGTTATTTATCACAGTGTTTGGTAACCTTGTATTATTAATACGCTGTACATGTTCTTTCGACTTTCTTTGATGCTGACTGCGCCACTTTTCATCCACAACGCCTCATGTGTCTCTTATTACGTTGCTTATCCTATTCCTCAAAGTTGTCCCTGCAATTCTTTTTCATTTCATATGCTCTCACGATGTCCCTGGATTCCTTTCTCATAAGATTTCATAAGATTTATAGAACCTTACTTTACCATATATTGTCATAAATGTATTTCGCCAAATTACAATTTTTAAAGTACCAGAGATGGAGGCGGCGTTTTTGTTTGTTGGAAAACTTATTCTCGTAGGTTGTCCTAGATGGATATATACATTCCCTCAACTGTTTTTTTTATTAATGGTAATTTTATATCTTGAGGCTTATTTAGATAGTTAAGGATTGTGTCTTGTTTGATGATATTTCAATATTTAATCTCTCAGCTGTTACTTGTAATTTATGTGCCATAACGCTGGACGTATTATTCCGGTTCTGATATGAATACGGCATCAACAGCATAACATAACACATTGATTTCATGATTGCTCATTCTGTACCCTGAACTGTTTTAACATTGCTACTAAGTTGAATAGCAGTTGGCTTACGCTGTCCGTTTTGTCGTATACCAGTTGCTACCTCGATTTCCTTGGTAAGGCCTTTATGACTACATATTTTGGTTTTGTTATTTGCATTTAATTTTTTTATGTTTGGTGTTAGTTTGTGCGATATTCATGTGTCTTCTAATCGCGTGATCTTTCGGTTGAACTCAGTCAAATGCCTTGGTCGTGTTAATAAAACACGTATAAGCTGGCTTATTGAATGCCAACAATGCCTTCTTTTGGATCTATCTCATTACGAATATGGTGTCGACTGTTAGGGTATTCTTCCAACATCCTTGCTGTTCTTGGCAAATAGGAATTCGGATGCGGCGTTGAAGCGCAGCTTCCCGTTGGTGTTGATTTAGACTTGTTTGTCGTCCAAAAACTCGATGATACAAAACAGGCTGATATGTACTTCCACAAGCCTGATGACGGAGGATGGCACAAAAAATATATACCCATTTCATACACTCAGAAAAGATGATCTGTATAATTGCAGTAGGAAAACATACTTTTCATCTCACAATTATACAATTAAATATAGGGGCAACATTTTACTAGTGGAAAAATTAATTTAAATTAACTATTTCAAATTTACGATAACAGGAAGCGTATTCAGAATGCAATTAATGAGGACAGATATACCTACTAATTATTTTACCCATAAATTATAAGATTAATGTGAGCTCTACATTCTCATACATCATAATTATATTATTATAAATATTTATCGCGGCACTGTGATACGTGTTAAAACAACTTTATAACGTCTACAAATTTGTTTTTAACTCACGAAGTTGATGTAAGAAAAATATCTTCATGAAGCGAAAATCAAAAAAGATTATCAACAAACACGGTTTGACAGCGATCCGATTCAAACTAGATAGCTTTTTTATAGTATTGCCGACCAGGTCAATATATTGCTACAAATCGCAGCAGGAAACGAGTTTTATCAAGGATATCATCCTAGCACTTAATTTGTTAAAATAAAGTCTAAGAATACAAACGTGCTTACCACAACAAAATTTTACGATGTTAATTAAATTATATGGGGGAATTCCAAGATATACCCACTAGACATTTCAAAATACAACCTATAGTTTATGAAACTAAATATTTCGAAAATCCTAAATTGTTTTTGATAATCGATATTGAAAATAGAAACTCATATGAAATATTTGATTAAGTAGCTTAAAATGTTCCATAATTTAATATAAGTATCTTGAATAAAAACTTGATATAACACGGTCTTACAAAAATGTGTATTTCGTGTAACCTACATTGCATATATTATTTTTTTTTAACAAAATGGCATTTTAAAATTGTAAAACGATTATCAAATTTTCATAATTAATTTTTAAAAATGCCGATGTTTTAATAGGTATTGAATCAGTCAGTCAAAGATTTAAATTATAAATTACTTGAATGTCTTTTTGACAGTGAATACAAAGAAAAAACTAGTCTTTTCTTGTCTCATCTAATTTAAATTAAATTTAGAAGCTATTTAAGTTTAAACTAAAATTTCAGGCCAAGAACCTTTTAAAGTATACCAAGTCGTCCTTGCTTCAGGTTTAGAATTAATTTTAAAAATTAATTAACTTTTTTATTGTAGCGAATACAGCACATAAATCGGTTTTGTTGGGGTAAATTTCAACTCTATTGAACGAGTTATGCATTAAAACCGCTGGTTACATTAAAACAATGTTAGAATTGTATTTACACTTACAATCAGCATTAGATACTGGCATAATGACGTTGTTTGTTGCTTTGTGATGTTTCGCGTGCCTCCAAATTGTTTTAGAACGTCACAAGAATGCGTGACGCGCGAACATTTGGAACCACATAGAGGGTAAGAACAGCTTTAAGAGAGATGCTGCTGATAGTCCCAGAAGAATCCAGGTGTAAAACCAACGATTTGCGCAAGCTTCGCCGCGTTGATGGATCCGCGCATCCCTACTTTCCGTCCGCACCGAAGTATAACGTTTAACCCCTCTTAGATTTTCCTAGGAAACGACGATGAAGGAGATCCCCAATCATATAAAAGAGCGACGCGTTTCTTTCAGAATCCCAACCAGAACCAGAGCCCCAGTCGGAGGCTCCACCAGTCACTGCCAGTCCCGATACCTGTTCGTTAAGACCAGAATTCTGTCCCGAACTACCTGTCCTTTCCAGTCCACATAAGTTCCCAGCTCCTAACTGAGAAGTTGAACTGCCCGAACCACCCTTGCCCCGGTTAGTAAAAATGCCGAAGCAATCCTGTTGATAACCTACTCTGTCCTGGTAATTCTCCAGAGCAATGGAAGATCTTGCCACTTAGAATTTTGTTGGCGTTCGTTTAATGAGCGCTAGTCCAACAAGGCTATCCTCGGGCTCTAAAATCACTAAATTCATTTAGCTAGCGTGACGAGCGTTCTCGTTTGCGCGGCTTGGGGTGGCTGTTAACTGCCCCAGAATCATTTTGGCTTTTGCTAATCATGCTCAAAATCCGGAAAAATCCAGGACCGACGAGTTGAAGCGAAATTTTGGTCTATTTATAGCTATTCGAATCACAGGACAGGGAGGACCGTCCATATCCGCTGTCAGCGAATGCCGCCCGGCCCGCAACGCAAAGGACACCACGAAGAACTTTTTTTGTAAATATTTTAAACTACATTTTATTTTGTCAATATAGTTAAATAAAATAAACACTTGTACAGACTTGACTCGACTCTCTCTTACTTCAGCTGTTGATAACCTTGGACATGAGCTGTTATATAAGACACTATTAAAACCCACATGGACTTATGGCATACCACTAAGGGGAGCTACAAGTACATTCAGCATAGAAATACTGCCGATATTTCAAAATAAAGTACTTAGATAGTAAACGCACCATGGTATTTTACCAAACATGTTCCTACACGCTGACCTAGGCATACCCACAGTTTGGGAAGAAATCACAAACATTACCCTCAACACAAAATATCTTAATACACCCAAATGAACTGGAAACCACAATATTAAATGACGAAGACGAACCCAGAAAACTAAAAAGATTTAATCTAGCCAACCTAACGATCCGTTTCATTTAAATACAGGGAGACCAAACATAAACTTGCCCGAGCTCTGTGGATTAGTGGTTAGCACATCTGCTTAGCAATTGGGAGGTCGTGGGTTCGATTCCCGTGGCCGTCTGATCTGAATCAGGTTTTTAGGTGGTTTTCCTGAGTCAACAGAGTACCTTCTCTGTGGCAAATTCCGGGGCAATAATTCTCGACCTTTCCTGGCCGCTCTTCCATTCTACACCCTTCCCTTCTCTCATCTATCTTAAAGTTTCCGTTATTGGCTGAAGAGGGACGCAAGGTCCCTATAGCAGCCCACTTGGGGGAATTCAAATGAGCTTGAACCAACCACAAACTTGATCGCGGGAGCCTTTGAAAACAATAAAACTTGCCTGTAGCATGCCTTTTGTTGACATAGAATTGTATTTTTTTTTCTTAAATTACTTTCAACATTTTGTTAGCTTATCCCATTGTCATTTTAATGTTACATATCAATTTAATATATACAGTTAGTTTAAATTACATTTTTTGCATATTTGTGTAACTTATTAGACTGTGTTAAAGTCACATGAACTAATAATTCAGTGAATTGTAGTTGAAACGTAGTTCTATAAAGTACAGTGTAGACAGTATTTTTCATGGGCTTCCTGGATCGCTTTGATTTTTTATCGTTTTGTATAATAAATAACTAACTCAGATTCCAAATTGATTCTTAGAGTATGTGACATCTATTTACGGTTTTAAGTTTTATATTAAGTACTAGCTGAAACCCGCGGCATATGCCGCATTTAAAATATACGACGAATCTAATAACTTTTGTTGCACTAAAGAAAGTTTAAAAGCACGTTACAGATTGGAAATATTTGGATAGCCTCCAGGCCACTTTCTTCCTACATATTGGATAGACCGATACTGCTGAATTGAATAGTGTCTTCTTTTTACTTCCTTTTACGATAAAGGAAGTATTGGATTCACCCCAAAAATTCGAAATTGAGTTTTCAACAGATCTTCACGTTTTAGGGTCCCCTGATCCCAAAAAACATATTTTTTTTCATTGGTCTGTGTGTCTGTCTGTCTGTGTGTCTGTCTGTCTGTGAACAGAATATCTCAAAAACGAAAAGAGGTATGGCGTTGAAACTTCATATATAAGTTTTGTGTACTATGTAGATGAGACAGCAAGCTTTTGAAGAAAATCGCATAACCGGAAGTAGGTGTTTACTCTTGTGATTTTTCAGTTTTTTTCGATTTTGTCAAAAACGGCTCTAACGATTTTTTTCAAACTTTACATTTTTATTACATTTTTAATGTGCATTGACGTGAAATAGGTGATTTTCCAGTTGAAAACTTCTAAAGTGGGTTTCTTTTGTTTTTTTTTAATTTTTTTTATTAACTCCTATTTTAAATGGAACACCCGGTATATTATTACATTTTTGAATTCTGCTTAAGATTTTAGAGAAAATTTGTCTCTTCAACTAACGCTCTATTTTGTACCGTTTTTGTAGAATTCGTAATTTTTGAAAATTTTTGACAAATGCTTAAAAATTAAAAATTAAATTTGACTAATTATATGATCACTGTAAAAGGAAGTTGTGTGAGTGTATCACACCAGATTTTTTCTGTTCAGTATTAAATGCCTAGAGAAATAATAAACCGTTGGTATAGAATGAAATGTCCCTAAGACAGAAAGAGAACTGAATGTCAGCGCCTCTAGTGGCCGGGAAGTTCATTTTGGCGGGAAATTGAAAATACATTTCTGGTAATATTTTACTATACTGTTTATTGAAATTTGATATTTGATAACCTAGCATGAGACAATCAGTGATAATCATAGAAATCCATAAATCATCGTATTGGTCCATGCTGGTTTATCAAGATCGTTTTCACATGGCAGCTTTGGTTTTCACTTCCTTGGGTACTGCTATTAACAATTTGTGACCAAGGTATAATTACTCGACGCTATTCTTGGGCTAACAGTCAACAAAAGAAAAAAAACGACATAATATAATAGTTGATTTATTGTCCAACAAAAAAATCTCCATTTATAGGACACTTAACAACTACAAAAATAATTACATAATTTGGTGCACAAATAATAGGTATAAATATATAAATTTAGGCATAACAAGTTTGGCTCCAATGAGGAAGTCATCGCAGCTACGGAGGCGTTTTTGGAGGGACAACCGTCCCACTTCTATTTGGAGGGGTTAAGAAAACTGGAGAAGCGTTGTGCTAAATGTGTTAGCTTGAGGGGGGAGTACGTTGAATAAAATGTTTCATATTTCGCTAGCACGTTTCTTTCTATTTAAAGCCTGGAACTTTTCAGCACATCCTCGTACTAGATAAGCTGCCTTAAAGCAGCATATTTTATCGTAGGTAAACTAAGGTCAAGAGTTTCCCAACATTTTGAGGTAAGCTGTATTTTGTCTCAAACTGTTGCAAATTTACCTGTTTGTAATATTGGTGTTTGAGGACGAGGTGTTATACTCTCTGCCTCAGTGTTCAATACTGCACCTGGTGTAATACAAGCAAACTCCATAGTTTCCCCAGGATGCTCTAATCGAAGTACTGCCGTAGGCCTTGCCCCTAGCTGGGGCTCAAGAATTTCACCCTGCGGGATGCTATGTGAATATTCTCGTTCGATCTGGGGCATAACTGCTAGGAAAAAATAGCATGCCACATTCAGCTACTTAAAAAAATAACCTTAACTCACCTGGCATACTGGTTGAAAAATCTGCAGTAAGATGTTGTGCCACTTCTATCAGGGATGAACTTTGTTGCTCTGCAACTACCCCAAAAAACTACCTACATGCGTTATGTATACACCTACCTAACTGGCAAAAATAGTTTTGGTAACGCTGTTCTTTTTACAACATTATTTGGGCCAAAATCTTCTTTGAGAAAATGTTTGTCGCATACCCGAAAGTTATCGTAAACATAGTTTTTATTGAGGGTAAAAAGCTTTCTGTTACCAATTGCATGCAACAACTTGGAGTATAATTCAGGGTTTTTTTCAGGATGTATAAATCGATGTCGACCGTGGTTCCTCTCAGGGATGCAGTTTGGCACGCAGCAGTTAATTTTAACCATTTTAAATTGGTTAAGAACCTGGAGAAATAATAAACCAAGTCTTATTTCTCTAGGGGTAAGAATAATGACTGACAGGAGAGCGATGTCCGGTAAATAATATAGATCACTGCAAGGCAAACTCTACAAGTGGCGCCATCTGATCGGCCGGGAAGTGCGGCTCTTTGAGCAACCATGACTGTCCTCACTTTTACCCATACTGTTTTCATTCTATACCAACGGTTTATTATTTCTCTAGGATTAAATGCTAATTATTGTTACAATGCTATAAATCCAGTTAGTGGAAATGTCACTGGGACAGTTTCTAAAAACTAAATTCCTGGAATTTGCTGATCTCTAAAAGCACTATATTTAGACAAACCTACAATTTTCTGAAAATAGGGACAATTAAGTACTTATCTGCTTTTGGAATATCCCAAATATAAAGGAAATATTATGTTTTATTGTTATGATGGATAATTTGTATACGTATTTAAGTGTCTAATTCCTATTCCAAAAACTCAGGTAATCAACCCCACTTGTAAAACAACCTGATATCAGCAACATTATTGCTTAAAGTTCTTGGTGTTCAGTCGCTTTTGTAATTTTGTCTTGGTATATTGTTTATTTGGCTTGGTGTCTTGTTCTTATAAGTGGTGTGTGAATCAACATTAGGGCGACCACCCGTCCCGATTTACCCGGGACAGTCCCGTGTTTGATGACCAATGTTCCGGTCCCGAGTTGGTATCGCCCGGGACATAACATTTCCCGATAGAGGGTAAATTTATTTCCCCCCTTTATTTCATGTATTACGACTTCATTTCGTCAGCAAAAGCAATAGCTGACAAAATTTTTTAGCTCTTTGAAAAAGCACAATCTTCCAAGTAATAGAATATCAGCATTGTCTGCAGATAATGCAGCCGTAAATTTTGGAAAACAGAACTCCGTCTTTAAAATACTATCTCTCGAAAATGATAAACTCTTAGCTGCACATTGTCCAAGATTTTAAGATTTTTACTTCCTCTTACGAAAGGAAGTATTGGGTTCACCCCAAAAATTCTAAATTGAGTTTTCCACAGATTTAAAGTCCCCTGAACCCAAAATACATATTTTTGTTCATTGGTCTGTCATTCTGTCTGTGTATGTGTGTCTGTCTGTCTGTGAACAGAATATCTCAAAAACGAAAAGAGGTATGGCGTTGAAACTTCATAAATAAGTTTTGTGTACTATCTAGATGCGCCAGCAAGCTTTTGAAGAAAATTTTTCAAAAACAACTCTTAAAACGATTTTTTTTCAAACTTTACATGTTTATTACATTTTTAATTTATATTGATGAAAGATAGGTGATTTTCCAGTTGAATACCTCCAACGATTTTTTTTAAACTTTACATTTTTACTACATTTTTAATGTGTATTGATGTGAAATAGGTGATTTTCCAGTTGAATACTTCTAAAGTGGGTTTCTTTTGTTTTTTTTTGCAATTTTTTTTATTAACTCCCATTTTAAATAAAACACCCGGTATATTATTACATTTTTGAATTCACCTTAAAATTCTAGAGAAAATTTGTCTCTTCAACTAACGCTCTATTTTGTACCGTTTTTGTAGTATTTGTAATTTTTGACAAATGGCTAAAAATTAAAAATGAAATTTTTGACTAATTATAAGAACACTGTAAAAGGAAGTTGTGTGAGTGTATCACACCAGATTTTTATGCTTGGAGTTGCGTCGCGTGGTATTGTTTTGTTTGTTGATTTAGCGTTTTTAAAGTTATTTTAACAGTTTTAAGTGTAGTTAATAGTGGTTAGTAGTGTTAGAAATATTATATAGTGACATTATTGTTTAAGAACTAAGATGTTGTTATTGAAGAAAGAGATTATTAGTGGGTAGGTATTCTCCAGCATACATGGCCAACTTCTATTTTAAATAAACGCAATTTTTTGAAAGGGGAAGAAAATGGAGCTGAGCAATTATTATTTAACCCTCGAGGAAGCACACCGAGATAGATACATGTCGAAAATATCAACAATTGAAGTTGATCCTTACTTAATCGCATTAGAAGATTGCTCGACCGAGATTGAAAGTTTCCCGAAAGTTTTTTATCCGGATTTATTTAATTATTTAGTGTACGCCAAAAGTGCATATACATGTGAACAAATGAAAGCCTACAAAAGTCTCGAGGCATATAATCAGGCAGCTTGTGGCTGGGTAAAGATTTGCGTGAAAACCTTTGGGTGTTGCGTGCTTGTATTAGGAAACGTAAGAATTTAATATATTATAATGATAATTATGTACTTAACTATATTGTTTGTTGTAGGTGTTGCACTCTCAACGTCTAAGAGAGAAGTTGCTATTGCCGTGGATAATTGCGAAGAAGGACGGTGAAATTGTGTCTGCGCATTGCGACTGAGTTGCTGGGCTTGGTGAAAGCTGTACACATGTGGCAGCAGTGCTATTTTGTCTAGAGGAAGCTGTGAGGAAGTTGGAGCAAGTTAGTTGCACGGGTAAAACGGCATATTGGATGCCCCCAACAAATAAGCCTGCCGATCCAAGTCGTGGGGTGGACTTGGACTTTGCAACTGCAAAAAAGAAGAAAGTTGGGCACGATCAACCTCTGCGATGTAGAGACAAGGAGAGAACAGTTGTACCCTCAATGACTGAAGATGAGAAATTCGATTTACTTCGAAATTTGGCAAACACTTCTCAAGGTTCGGTACTGCATACCGTCACGAAGCCCTTTTCTGAGCGGATTTATGCTGAAATTGAATACAAGAAAAAATTTACGATTATGGTACATTATAAGGAGGAGCACGAGAACAAAACATTACGTGAACTGCAAGAAATAGGTAATTATAGTTAAATACATTTTTTGTCTGTAATTTAATTAAATTTAATGAGAATAACATTTACCTAATGTAACAATTTTCAGGTTTGTCCGCAGATCTGTCGGTACCCAACCTAGACTGCAGAAATATTGAAAAGGAAACACGACTGCAGTCCAAATCAAGAGCTTGGTTTTTGTATCGAGCTGGAAGAGTGACAGCTTCTAAATTTAAAAGCTGTTGCAGGACCTCCGTGGATAAGCCATCCATGTCAGTAATCAAGTCCATCTGCTATCCCTCTCAATATAAATTAAAGGTGAAGGCCCTAGAGTATGGATGCGAACATGAGGTGCAAGCCGTTGCTGATTTTACTAAAAAAATGCAGGAGACGCATGAAAATTTTGGAGCGGACAAGATGGGTTTGTTCATAAATTCCAATTACCCATATTTTGGTGCATCTCCAGATGCAGTTGTACAATGCGATTGTTGTGGTATGGGTCTTCTCGAGGTGAAATGCCTATATTGTGCAAGACATAGTGGTGTAATTGAATTGATGGAAGAGAAAAAGAATTTTTTTTTGAAGTTTAAGGATGGTGAAGTGACAGTTTCAGAAGACCATGCCTATTATTATCAGGTGCAAATGCAACTTGCTCTTACGAAAGTAGACTATTGCTATTTACTTGCGTGGAGTAAGGAAAACTGTACTTTCACCAAAATCCAATTCAACAGCGTATTTTGGGAACGTGAAAGCGAAAAAGCAAAAAATCTGTTTTTTAAAGTACTTTTTCCTGAGGTACTGGGAAAGTATTTTACAAAAGCGGAAACAAAAGCAGACGAAGCAGAAGTAGAAAAGCAGGACAATGACTGGGAAGATGCAAGATGTCCTGTAGAGTTATATGATGAAGTTGTTCTAACAACATCAGAGGACGAAACAAATGGTGCTGCAGAATTGCTACAAGCCGATCCAAATAAAGTTTTGTATTGTGTGTGTCGGCAAGAAGACGATGAGAAAACGCCAATGATAGGGTGCGACTCCGGGTTCTGCAAAATCGAATGGTACCATTTGAGTTGCCTAGGTTTAAAAACAACACCTGATAATAATCCGTGGATTTGCAAGTTTTGCAAATAAACATTTATAACTCTTTCTGTAGGTTTAACATACAGATTTTATGAAATGTAATGCTTTTTTGTGAGCTAAGTAATATGTAAGGTATTATAATAGCTATTATATTAGTATTTATTTGTTGGAATTAAATAAAAATAATTTGCTTTTAACAGTTTTTTATTTGAAATATTTAGTCAAGTGGAACAATTCCAGGACACAAATTTAATAATACTGAACAAACCACTACTATTTTATCAATAAATGCAAAATCATCGTCCCCCTTTTTCAGGGCTACTAAAGGGAAAATTTCGTGCAATATTTTAAATTTTAATTTCAAAAGCCCTATCACTCTCTCGATGTGAATTCGTACGCTTGCTAATTTCCTTGTCGATTCTACCTCTAGAGCATTCAACTGTTTTCTTTTTTTTTAAAAAGCAGGGCACTGTACTTCTGCACAATAGATTTTAACTGAATCTTCTATGGCAAAACCTCGATCAGCTACGACTAAGTCGCCCGGCATTAATTTGTCGAGAAAGCCACAGGTTTCAGCGGAGTAATGCCTATTAAAAATTTCATCGTGTGATGGTGCTTATGAGACCAAGTTTTTGCAGCTGCCTCTAGATTTGAGGGTTTCTCAATAAAAACCTCGAAACAATCAATTATCACTGTAGTGCGTAACTTTAAAACATTTTTAAATGAACTGGGCATGTTCATTTGTATATCCTCTCTGCTTGGCCATTGTATAAAACACTTTAGTCTGCAATAAAGAATTTCGACAACCCTTTCAAATGTTTGTGCCGCTGTTGTACGGTGGCACTGAAATCTATTGCCCAGATCAGTAAACGCTAAATTTAGCCTTAATTTCATTAAACCTAACACTAATTGTTGAAATTTTGTCAAACTGCCTTGTCCTGAAAGGTAAGGCTCTACTACTTTATAGACATTTTCTAAATATACATATTCAGGAAATCCTGTATAATATAATGTATTACTATCACTATTTTTGAAATAGTCCTGGTCCAACTTATATTTTTTTAATTCCTCCCTTAACGAATCAATTTCTTCATTTGCTTTACGAAGCCCAAATTGAAGCTGCTCGTGGGTGATCTCCGCTGGAACATCAACATCCATACTTTCTTCTACGTCTTCTGGTGGATTAATAGGTATTTGTTTAGTCTGTAATCAATTAAAACTGTAATACCTACTTTCAAATATAAAAAGTATAGCATTCAGATTCAGTACTAACATGCACAAAATCGAGCACTAAAATCAATCGATACATACCTTAGCATCACGATCTTTCAGTCTTTTAAATCTAACTGTTGATTTCACCTGGAGGGATGTTGTGTGGCCCATACATTTTGTGGGTACCCAATCGGGGTTGTCTTGGTCAAACAAAGAAGCCGGTTTTTCTGAAGAGGAAGTCATTTAAATTACAAATTCGAAATTTTTCGCTACTACTCACTATTTCTTACCAGAATGAAAATGGAGTAAACATACACGACCTTATTTAAGTTTTGATTCTGTCAAATCGTCTCTCTTGATTGCAGCAATCCATTTTTTTCTCCGTAACTGCAAGAGTTTGGAAACTTTTCTGCCACTGGTGAAAATTGAAGGAATTCTGTAAAAAATATCAAATCATAATAAAGAAAACAATACAGATCGTGAAATAAACTATTTAATTTATATACTTATTTACCGAAAGAAACGAATCAATGGTGCATCCCTGGCTGCATTACTACCACACTTTACCACCATACAGAACGAAGGCATTTTAAAAACTGAACAAATAAACACTTATGGCAATAAAAATATTTAAATAATCCTTTGGCAGCCAATTCTAATTAAAAAACTAAATATTTTTGCAAGTACAGCACTCCGAAACTACGGTTACCGTAATGTTTACATTACAATTTTAGGTTATTTTACCTCCAACCTCGAATTGTGGTCACGTGATGCACGACGCCTTTTCTTCCTAGAGGTAGTAAAGTCTACTTGCAAAAAGTTTATAACCATATTTTTGTACAAAGCTCCGAATTTAGGTTATTTGCAGATTTAATATTTATGTGTACATAGTACAAACATTCCTGTGTAATGTAAAAAATGTGTGTAGGCCCTAACAAGAGCATTAATTGTTCTCTCCTTCCATATTACTGGCTCTTAGAAAATATCAAGACCACGCCCACAATACCTAACTGCACATAGACCAGGAGTTGATATGTTTGACCTTGGGAAGTGTTCTGCTTTATTATAGAGTTATGATTACCTGAAATTTTATTAGATTTAATTGATTAAATAATTCACAGAGTCCTCTAATAATTTGATACATAAATTATTTGTTAGACAAATAAATCGCAAAAGTAATTTTAATTCTCGTCCGCTCCACTTCTTCTTCTATTCTGGTTTTTTCTGTGTTCTAATTCTGATTGATGGCCCTAGTGTACAAGCTCTGCTTAGGCTAAGACCACAACCATATATTCTATTATTTTTTTTATTTATATTATATATTATATTAAATTCGATAAACTACTAGATGTACTTTATTTTGCATTTCTAGATGTATTTCATTTTGTATTTTGTATTGTTTTTCATTTCGATAAATAAATTGAAATTGAAATTAAATTGAAATAAACGAACACATAATTTGTTTCTAAAATCGTTCATTCCTAAATTAAGAGCAAAGTGTCACTTTTTCCACTGAGTGAAAAAAAATGACACTTCACACCCTCAAATTAATTTAAAAAAGCCTACTTTTTTAAATAAAATTTTAACAAAACTGTTTTTTTGAGTTTCAGGGAACTCGAAAACGTGAAGATCTGTTGAAAACTCAATTTCGAATTTTTGTGGGAATCCATTACTTTCTTTATTGTAAAAGCAAGTAAAAAATTGATAACGTAATCGTTAAGTCCATTAAAAATTGCTTTACAAGAGCTTATAACAGTTTTGCTCGTTAACTTTAATATTAACGCCACAAAAATCCAAAAATTCAGTTTTTAAGATAACTCAAAAACGAAAAACCATATCGAGGATTTCTAGGGGCCATTTCGTTAGTCCTTTAATTACGCAGCTTTTCTTTCAGTTAACCAAATTTGTATCTGTTACTATTAACGAGATCCTCGTACTGGCCCTCCTTATCTTGGACACACTGTATATCGCAGGTTCAACGCCTTTTTAAAACAAATAACCAACAATATAATGTTGCATTAAGGTCTACGTAGACTGCGGTTTGTTTTTATTATTACTTTTGCAGCTAAATTCATACGATTACAAAAGCTTTGAAGGCTTGTTGCTAATATTGGTGGTTACTATACACTGCACACAAAACACGATTTGGAAATCACATTTCCGCTTGGTGCATATACATATTGAGATGGTATTTAGCCCGTTACTCAACTCTGCTTGCAACATAGATAAATAAAGCAAGTCAATAAAGCACAGAGCTGGGGTAAGGCAGGCAACTGCAAGAAGTTACATCAGAAATTTTAATTCATAACTGCATTGGTAATGCATTGCCGATATTAAATGGAATTACTTCAGAATATATGACAATAAGGCAGAGCTCAATTCGTAAATTAGAGTCACAGAAATAACAATTAGCATAAATTAAGAGGTTGGTGCAAAGTAAAGCCAATCAAAATTCAACAAATCTATCACCAAAGGGTTTATTACATGCGCGTTAAATAAATTTACATGTCAGTATAATTGAATAAGTACAGTTCTATGAACTTTTTAAATAAAGGTAAGAAGGACAGAATGTTCTCAATACAGTGCAAAGAGAGCACAATACTAGATCAAATAAGGCTTTCGAAAATGGAATGGTAATATTTGAAGATTGGTGAAAAGCAGACAAGTTTTATAAAATGCAAGAAATTCCCACTACAAGAAATGAACGAGATTTGTGTTTATAAAAGTGAGTCAGTGTAATGACAGAAGTGAACAGATAATCCAAATAAAACATAGTGAGTGGCGCTATAATCTAGTTTAATTACGAACATGAACAAACAATAATTGTAGATTGAAGATGTTGTACATTGTTATAATATAAGTTGGAATTTAGTTTATAAGTAATTGATTTGTACACAGTTAACATCCAGATTTATGAAGCTAGATAGGCTTTTGTTGTTAACTAACAAAAAAGAAGACAATTAAAAAAAATGAATTTATGACAAGCTGTATTTTGCTCTTCAAATAAGTTTTTACATACTTTGCATTAAAATATATCAAAATAAATTATACCATCGTGTCCAGAATTTTGTGGTGCATTTGTGGAAGTAAAGGCAGCAAAATCCACTTCATTAAAATTATTTTCACCGGCTACCGCTTCCGACAACATCGGCAGCGAGACTCCAGCTTTCCGAGCTCCAGTTGTGGGCTTAATGGGGGGTCCAGAGCCTCAGAGAGAGTGTCAGCAGTTCCGCCCGGTGTGTACGAGGCCAGCACAATAGTTCCAGCATCCCGGGGGCCCAGCTTCCAGCACAGCGCATCAGGAAAGGCGTCCGAGCAAGCCACCGTTTTTGCAGAAATTGATGTTAGTGCATTCGATCAAACAATCGGCGCTAGAAACCGGGAAATTGTCTGCATACTAAGAATACGAGCTGAGCAACCTGAATCCAGTCAGTTTGCATGTCCATCAATAATTAAAAACAAAACACCATCAGTGACGCTTAATAAAGCGCGATATTCGAATTACCTGATAATTTGTTCATAGATTTGCTTTTGAATTCACTTGTAAATACACAGAAACGAACCGCGCGGAAAATCAATTTGTTGATAGATAAAATTGACAGAGCAGTGAGTTTGCGTGTTGTTGCTTTTCAATTTCACAGCCCAGTGGCGTAACACGGGAGTTTAAATATGAACATATCGGTGAACCTAACTTGCAGATTTTGAGTTTTTATGCCTACTGAAAGCTAGCCATAAATTATTTTACTTGCAGATGTGCGAATTACTATAAAGGGCAAAACACTACAATCAATGAACCCATTGATACAATTATTTAATTATTTTTTATCAGTCAAAATTTGATTTAAAATAGAACATATAGGATATGTGTAGTGAGTTTATTTACTAAATTATAATTATCATCATATCTCTACAATATATCGCAGGTTTAATGCCTTTTTAAAACAAATGGCAAACTGTTGTAGGTATTGACGTTTCAGTAGACCGCGGATTGTTGTTGTCACTTTTGCAACTCAATTCAGACAGCTAAACTAAAAAACTTAGAAAGCTTTTTGGTGGTATTGGTATTTACCATATATGTATTACTAACTATATTGCTAGCAGGGCCTCGGAACGGCCGAAAACATTATGGAGCCGACATAGTATCACTCTGAGCAATACGCGTCTCGTGCGCATGCCTGAGAATTCGAACTCCGCCTTTAGAAGCGAATTTTAAACTTGACTGGGTGGTTCACTTCCCCCACCGCGCAGATGACGCCGACGCGCTTGCGCACAGCTCACCATATACATTGAAGAGTTGGTTGTCTGGCTCACTTCCTTCGTGGCCCCCCAACTCATAGCCGCTAGCAATATAGTTCTTTAAATATATGGTATTTACTATGCACTGCACACAAAACAGAAGTTGGAAATCAAATTTTCATTTTGGTGCATATACAGTGTGGAAATTAAGTAGCGCATAAATTCGGTTAACTCTGTTAATGTTCGTTTTTGGGAAAAAGTCTCGCAGATATGATTTAAATTGCAGCTCGTATTTTAATGATTTTCAGATTTTTATATCATTTATTTTAAATGTTAGGACGTCATCAATATTTTTTAAATGACAATCTATATTTTTAAATTTATTTTGGTAGTAAGTTTTAATCTGTTTTCAATGGCATAAAATTTTAAATAGGTAGAGTACACTTAAAAAATTGAAAAACGGCCTTAAAGTATATGTAGTAAAGATGGATGAAATTAATAGAGTAATTCTAGTTATCTAGGTCCAAAATAAAAGACCCTGAAGTAATGCGAAATCGGTTCCAAGGGAGAACGGTCGAAGAGTCTAGTGAAAGAAGAAAAAATAAAAAGGGAAAAAGGAAAAATAAAAAAAGAAGAAAAGAAAATGTGCATATATCAGTGTTGAATTTAGACTATTTTCACCCGTCGGGGGGGGGGGGGGGGGGCGAAATTACCATGAAGGGTCCGGCAACGATGCTAGGGTGGAAGATATTTCTAAAACTGTTAGAGTTACATCAATATTGTGTATTTAAAAGTTTTCATATTTTAATTTCTGCAGTTAAGTTCACATAGTTAAATCAGCTTCTAAAGCAGCTGCTTTGGCGATGTTTGTACAAATAAAATACCTACGATCGGAAAATCAAATTTCCGTTTACTGTTGGTTAAGTAGATCCCGAAACAAACTGTTCGTTTTTATTTTCACTTCTACAGCTAAGTTCGGATGGTTAACGCTCCGAGAGCAGTTGCTAATAGTGCTGTTTGGAAGTATGAATTGTAAACAAAACACGATCGGAAAATGAAGTTTCCGTTTTTTGCGTATGTCCGGGACCCTGAAACAAATATAATAAAAACTTTATGCATTTATTTTAAAATTTAAATAGACATAGGTGTAAAGGAATGCTTTGCTTTTAACTAACCGTAGCTTTCTGAACAAATGGCAAACTAAATAACAAATGCAAGGTTAAAGCAACTCTGTAACAGTTGATGTAGTGGTGTTTGGGACTACGGACTGCAAACAAAACACGATATGTTAATCAAATTTCTGTGTGAAGCGCATAATCAGAACGCCAATAATAACTGTATGCCAATGTTTTCATGTTTAAGTAGGTCGATTTTTAATGTTACTGTTGCTTTTATTGTCTCTGTGTCAGCTAGGATTAAATATAAACTTCGAAAGCAGAAACTCGTATTTGTTTATGAAACTATAAATTCGAAACACGATATGATTTTAAAAACAAATTCCTTTTCATAAGCGAAACAGCAAGTTTAATAATGATTAATTTTAGGGTCTATGTAGAACGATTATTAAAGGAACTGTTGCAACTGTTTTCTCTGGGGCAGCTAAATTTGTATGGTCGAAAGCAGTAGCAGGTATTAGTGTTTAAGAATATAAACTGTAAAAAAGGACGAACCGAAAATGAGAGAGAAAACTAAAAGGTTTTCTATTAACAAATGCTGAAGGTGCTCCAGCACCCCCCGAAATTTTTATCAAATTACGTTTTTAACAATGACTAACAGAGGCTTCTTTAACCTATTGCAGCTAAATTCAAACGATAAAAAACTTCGAAAGCTTATTGCTGGCATTGGTGTTTTCTATACAATGCAAACATTTTTATTTGATGCCTATATATAAGAGGCTAAATTCATTGTTAAACCAAATACCAACTGAATTAAGAACTTCATGCTGTTGTATATGGTTTAAGTCGGTCGGTGCTTGTATTTACTGCAACTTTCAGTATTCGAAACCATAAATTGCAAACACGATCTCAGTTGCATCTAAATTTAGACGATTAAAAAACTTCGAAGGCGTTTTGCTGATACTGATGTTTACCATGCACTGCACACAAAAGATAATTTGGGAATCGAATATCCATTTGGTGCATATATTGCAATGGTTTAATGCTTAAAGTAATTCTGGCTGCCTAGGTAACATATACTGAATATTCAAAAGAGCACAGAATTAAAGACTTTATTTATTGCAATGAAGCCAGTAATTTTACAGTAATAAATGTACTGGATATGAGCAGCAGTAAATGCAATTTGAGAGAGAAAGGTTGGCATTAAATTGACAGAATTTGAAAGGATTACGTTCATGGTTTTAATCATAACAAATAATTGGAATGGCAAATGCAGACTGAATTATGTAGCTGAAAGGTTTTAGTTGTGTGAAGTCAATACGATGATATGAATTTTAATATCATACAGAAATGGTGTGCGACGTACAGAAATTATGAGCGTGTTATGGTAATTAAAGGTTATTGTACCAATGAACGCTAAGATGACTGAAGAGCAAATAAATTAGGCAAAACAGTACGAGGAAGTAAAGACGTTATAAAAGTAATTACGCTATTTAACAAAGAACACAGATTCGTGCAGTGCATTTAAAAAACTCAAGTGTCGGTGTATTTAAAAACTCATGTGTAAAAAGCAGAGCATAAAAAGTTGTGTTGAGTTAAAGGTTTGCATGAAAAGACAATTTTTAGCATTTAAGGAGAGACAATTTAGAATTTAAGAAAAGAACAGTGCATCAAAACGTTAGTCTGTAAGTAAAAATGTGCATCAAAACTTAATTTCATAAAACAAATGTTATTCATAGTTGCTAGGTAATGAGATTGTCAATTGTTAAAAAAATAATCAACAAGTCCTAATTTAGTTAGCTAGGCTTAATTGGGCTCCCAGAAATTAACAGTTTTTATCAATAAAAAGTTACAATTTGTTACCCAAAGAGTGTTTTAATTGTTCTCCAAGTCGTTGTGCATATGTGGGTGTATAACTTGTCCAGATAGTGAATCCCGGTGAAAAGAGAAATCCATCCGCAGGAATTGCCAGGGTGCGTTCCAATTCGGAAGCCTTTTACGAGGAGGTACCACATCGGCCAGCCAGTCTTTAGAGCAGTCCCTCAGGATAGCCAGGGTGCAGAAATTAGCAGCAGGAAGCCATCAGAAAGCCGTCAATTGAGGCGGAGTCACCTGAAACCGGTGCCCGACGAGGAAGCCTCCAGTTGCCAGGTATTTACCACAGCCTCCAATTGCCGCAGACCATTGAAATCAAAGGCTTTATCAAGAGCAGGCTTTTTACAAGCCGTACGTGCAGATTCCAGTCCCCAGGCCTATTCAAGAATTTCGTAATTTGCTTAGCGTCCTTTGGAAATGCAGTTTGGAGCATTAAAGCGGAAATCAAACAAATGAAAACAACCGCGTCCTTTGGCGTTCTAAAACAAAATAAATTTGCCGGAAATGATGTAACAGTGATTTGAATAATTTACCTGATGTAGTTTTGCCGCTTTGGTCTGTTTTGAATTCAATTTGCGCTGTTTTTTGTGCGAGCAAGGCATTTTGAGGTTGGATTAAATTGTAGGCTATTAATCTGTTTGTCATAGAGTCATGCATCTGTCATACTTGTTAATAATTATACTGAGTGGCAATTGTGCTACAGATTTGGTGAACCTAACCTGAGATTAAAAGTCATTTCATGCTACACCGGAGCTTAGCCACATTTAATTTGCAAATAAATAGAATACTAAGGGCAATAAACCATTCTTTTGGCCAGTCAATAATTGCAATATTTTTAATTAGACCCGGATTAACATAATTAATTCATTATTGAAACCACTTAATATTTCTATGTTAGGTAATTTATTTATTAAATCAGTCCTGAATATAAGGGCTTTACTAATACCCATAGATTCTTCTATTATAACAATATAACTTCTAAGTTCAAAGACTTTTTAAAACAAATGACCAACGAAATAACGACTTTATACTGTTATATTGCTGGTTTTTATTGCCACTTTTGCAGCTAAAATCAGACGGTTGAAAAACTTCGCAAGCTTCTTGTTAGTATTGATGTTTACTATACACTGCACATAAATCATGATTAGAAGATTAAATTTCAATTTGCTGCATATATACCCGAGACGAAAACCTTATTTGAAACAAATGACAAACGAAATAACTCTATGCTGTTGTTTTAAGGTTCAAGTATACCTAGACTTAAAAACAAACCCAAAAAACTATGTAACAACTTCATTATCTTGTATTAAGGTCTAAGTAGGGCAAGGAGCTTTTTAGTGCTACATTGTAGCCAACTTCAACTAAATTCATATACGCTTAAAAACTTAGAAACCTTTTGCTGGTATTGGTATTGTATCTGTACACAAAACACAATTTGGAAATCAAATTGCCGCCTGGTGCATTTTCAGGGTGTCTATAAATTGAGAAAATAGCTACACGTGGTGATATTTTTCGTAAAAGTCGAAAATCTTAATACTATAATGTTGGTCTCCATGAGCCGTCACTAGCAGTAGATAAAAAATATTTTTATTCAGGTAAAGTACTTTTTCTGTCAATGTCATCAAGAAAAGTTGTTCAAAATATAAAATTATGCTCCCATGCAAAGTTTCAGAAATATCGATTTACCTTGATGAAATTATGTCTGTAACAAGAACATCAGTTTGGTACAGACTAAAAGCGTTTTAAAAACAAATGACAAATGAAGTAACAACTCTACGCTGTTGTTTAAGGTTAAAGGTAAGCGTAAGCGTATAGGGTCGTTTTGTTTTTATTTAACGAGTTTTTAAACAAATGACAAACGAAGTAACAACTTTATTCTTTTGCATTTACAGTCTAAGTAGGCCAAAGCTGCAACGTTTCAACCCGCCCTGTAGGTATGTATATTGCACGTTAGTAACCGTTTTAAAGCGAATGACAAACGAAATAACAATTATACGCAGTTGTTTAGGTTACAGTAGACCCAGGCGTTGTTAACAAAACAAAATGACAAAGGAGGAGGACAATGCGTGTGCTTCTTGTCACATTTCAGCAACTACAGACGATTAAGGTTGAACATACTTGGAAAGCTTATTGCTGGTATTATTGTTTACTGGATACTACATAGGAAATACGATTTTGGAATCAACTTTCCTATTGGTGCATATACCGGATGACAATGAGACTCAAATTACATACAACAGCGTTGCCGAATTTGCGTAAGTACCCATTACACAGAAATTTAAAAAAACATATATTCTTCAATTTTAGATAAAGATAAAGTAGTGCATGATGCATGTCGTCAAATTGGTAATTAAATTTCTTGTTTAATGGCAAAATGACCCTTAGCAGGTGCCGTTTAAAAAAAGTGCCTTTTTCTTTAAAAAAACGTGTTTAAAAAATGTTGTTCTTTTATTAAGGGTTTATTATTGACTTTATTGATAAAATAGCTATTATTATTAGTTGCTAGAGTCAATTAGAACATATTTCTTCAAGTCACAGCCTTCTATTGTAAAAAGTAAAACTTGAAAAAATATTTTTCTCTTTGAAAAAATGAAAATTTGGCGAGACTAGTTTATGCAATTCGACTTGTAGATTCCAAAAACATAAAATATACAGGGTAATCCATTAATAAACCGTAAGTTGGCCATTTTGACTATATCTATCGGTCAATCCGAAATTTTATCCAAATCGATTCGTTAATAAAGAAGATATAAGCATGGCCGTAATCTCATTGTCACCCGGTATATCACAGACACATTTTTGAAACAAATGATAAACTCTATTCCCTCGTATTAAGGTCTAAGTAGGCCGCGATTTTTTTACTGTCAATTTTTACATCTAAATCTACAGTCTACGTTCTAAATTCACGGTACTCCGAAACGTCAAATGCGTACATATAAGAATACCGTAATACGAATTCGGATGGCTTCGACTGTTCAGTAATCCGAATGCGTAATACGTGCTTTACTTAACATTGACGCCGCTAAAATGTGTTCAAAAAACGTTATCATTACGTGAAAAGTAGCTATATTAAACGAACTTCAACGAGGAATTACTGGAAAAGTAATTGTGTAAAACAAAAGCGGGATGATATAAAACGGTAAGATGAGAATTAAATCTCTTGTCACCGTTATTAAAAAACAAAACAATTTAAAACAGATGATAATCAGAAGTTTTTCATTCCATAAGTTTTAATTTGTCATAGTCATAATATAGAAATTTTGTAGATTACGTTTCTGTATCAATCAAATACATTTTATCACGCACTTAATTTACTTTTGATCTCAAACCGTGCATCGGCGTAAACGTCGGAAAAACATATAGGCATCAGATTTCATCGATATCACGATGGAAACATTGACTTAAATACTTTGACTCTTAATTGTTGTATATTATTGTAAAAAGCTATCTGAGTTTATTATATGAGACTATAATCCGAATTTTTTCCATTCTTCACATTGGACTAGTTTTAATTGATTTGGATTAACATATTACTGTATTGGTATTCAAAACTATAGTATGATCAAAAATTATTTTCATCTAGCATGGCTATGGAATAGTTCCTAATTTATGAATCCAACTATAATTCATTTGAAAATCAAATGTCAAGATTGACATTTAAGTGTAAACGTAGTTGCATTCATAAATTAGAAAGTATTCCATAGCCATACTAGATGAAAATAATTTTTGATCATACTTTATATGCTGCAATGCTGCAAACAAAACATGATCTTGAAAAACTAAAGTAACGTTTAATTGGTATATTCAGCTAAACGATTTTATATAAACAAATGACGAACGAAATAACAGCAGACCCAGACACAAAGGGACATTTTTAATTAAACGCGTCTTTAAAACAACTGTCAAACGAAGTAACAACTTTCTTTTGTTGTATTAAGGCCTAAGTAGGACGAGGCTTGTTTTTATTGTCAATTTTTGTAACTAAATTCCGACGGTTAAAAACGTCGACCGCTTTTTGCTGGTAGGTATTCGTGTTAGAAACTATAAGCAACAAACAAAACTCCGTCTTGAAATTAAATTTACGTTTCATTATCGCTCTTATATTTAAACAAATGACGAACGAAATAACCACTTTATTCTTTTGTTTTAATTGAAGCTCTCGTTTTTATGGCGCTATGCAGCTAAGTTTAGATGGTTAGAGCAACTTCGAAAGTTCGTAGTTTGTAGTGGATTTTGGGCCTATAAACTGCAAACAAAACTGGAAACCAAATTGCCATCAAACTGTTGTTTTAAAGTTTAATTTATGCAGCTATTTTTGTATGGTTAAAGCTAGTGATGGGCATAACCGGATAATTTTCATAACCGAATTATTTGCATTCGAATCATATTAATACCCGATTGATTATTTGAATAATCATTCGAATCAATTTTGGCTCTCGATTCGTTTCGATTAAGTCAGCCGGTTTGCCGGTTGGCGGTTCACCGTCATCTGCATCGGCATCGTAACTTGCAGATAGCAGATGAACTCAGTTAATCGTTAATTATAATAATGGTATAAATGATTTTTATTTGATTTCTAAGGAGTTTAAACCATTGAGAATAGCTATATCAATACTAATCATAAAGAAATTATAAATATGCGAATACAAAGTATCTATTGAATATATTTTTAGTTCCTAAAATTCTCTAGTAGTCACCCTTCCCTTTTCGCTTGCACATCATTTATCTACGTTCAGCCTTCCGCGGTTCTAAGGACGCACACTTAAAATTTTCAACATCGAAATCCACTTCTTGTCCCGACTGCTCCGTTATTAAAAATTAAATATAAATCTTTTACGATATTGGAAAATCTTATTTCGCTTTCTTTTTATCCCTTATTAGACATAATCAACCGCGTTTCGAAGCAAAAATTTAGGCCGTTATAAATTAATACCAACACAGCTTCGGCAAATCTCATAGTCAGCAGAACGTTATCTTTAATAGGAACGGCCCCATAAATTTAACTCGTCGACTGGGAGTATCAAATGTCTTAATAACATCAACAAGCAGCCGCGGCCTCACTTGGGTCAATAAGTACATATACGTAGAAAAGGTTATATGAGTTATGAATGCCGTATGATTTACAGAATTTCGATTACTCGCAGGTCGCTGAGACGCGGCACGTAGTACGTATCAGGATGAGGTTATTTTTCATCCGAATACTTGGAACGAAAACCGAGTTACACAGGTTATTTCAATAACCGGATAACCGGTTATTTTTGATTCGAATAAGCCCATCACTAGTTCAAGCAGCTTCGAAAAGAGTTACTCGTAGTGATGTTTGGGTCTATGAAATGCAAACAACACACGATCTGGTTTCAGAACACTAGAAAACGCTTTCTTATAAACAAATGACAAGCGAAACAACTGTATTTTATTGTTTTAAAATCAAAGTAAACCTGGAATAAAAACAATTATCTTATTGTTACTTCTGCGGCTAAGTTGGCATAGTTAAATTAGCTTCGAAAGCAGTTGAAATTAAGAGAACTGTAAATAAAACACGATCGGGAAATCAAACTTCCATTTGCTGATGGTTTAAGTAGATCCAGCTCTGTAGTAATCTTTTATAAATGTATGTTTTTTTTATAAATCAGAAATAACGACCTTATTCTGTTGATGTAAATAGGGCTAAGACTTAAAATAAACGTTTTGTTTTTATTGTCTCTTGCAGTTGACTTCGGGTCGTTGAAGAAACTTGGAATGAGTTTGGCTGGTATTGGCATTTAAGACTAGAATTTGTAAACAAAACACGATTAGGAAAACCAATTTCCGTTTACTACGTAAGTATAAGAGGCTAAACGTCTTATTAAAACTTTTATAGTATTTAGGCCTAAATAGACTTTTTTGTTGTTGTCAGTTTTACAGCTAAATTCAGACGTTTAAAAAACTAGGAAATGTTTTTGCTGGTATTAGTGTTTACTATACACCGAATACAGAAAATTATTTTGAAATCCCTGCCGACCTATGCGCTCCTAAAGAGGGTGATTAAAATTAAGTTTTTGCAGTTTATTAAAAACTGGAATTGGATACTAAAATTAAAATTGGCAAATCTGTTCTTTCACTAGCAGCCTTTTCTATATTTTTTTACATTTTTACGTACGATTTTAAGGGATTGAAATAACTTTGAAGTAACTCTTAAAAATGTCTTTATTAAAACGCACAGTAATTTGATTATAAAAAAATATCTACTAAAAATCACGATTTAGGTATTTAAAAATTCTTTTTAGATCTTTTAGTTTTTTCGTAAAACGAATATTTTTTGGCTAAAAAATATATTATGGTTTAAACGCATAACAGTTATATTTCAATATTCATGCTTATGTTTCTGAAATATCTTGTATATCGTAGATTAACCGACTTTTCAAAACAAATTACAAACGAAATAACAACTTTATGCTGTTGTATTAAGGTCTAAATATGCCGACGCTTCTTTTTATTGTCACATTGCAGCTAAATTCAGACAGTTGCAATTTGCAAACCTCAAAATCATGTTGCCGGCATGCTGGCATTGGCATTTTTGTAGTTAAATTCAGATGTATAGGAAATTTAGAAAGCGTTTATTGGTACTAGTGTTTAATGCACGCTGGATACAAATAGATATATAGAAGCTCAATGCCTTTTTAAAACAAACGATCAACGAAATAGGGCTTTATAATATTGTATTAAGGTCTAACTAGACCTCAGCTCGTGTTTACTGTCATTGTTGCAGCTATATTCAGATGGTTAAATACTTTGAAAGCTTCTTGTATTGATGTTTACTACACACTGCACATAAAACACGATATATATCGCAGGGCAAAGGCCTTTTTAAAACAAATGACAAGCGAAATAACAACGCTGTTGTTTTAAGGTTAAAGCAGGCCCAGGCTAAAAGCTCGCTTTGTTTTTAGTTAAACGCCTCTTTGAAAATAACAATTGAAAATTACTGCATTCTGTTGTATTAAGGTCTAAGCTGTCTAAATATAGGTCAGTGCTTGTATTTATTGTGCAGTACAATGCAGCCAATTAAATATATTTAGAAAGCCTACTGCTGGCGTTGGTATTCAAAACTATAAACTGCAAATGAAACACCACCTCAAAATTATTTGCGTTTGATTTGCTTATTCAGGAAGCTAAACGCTCTTGTTTACACAAATTATAAACGAAATAACCACTTTATACTGATGTATTGAGGTCTAAGTAGACCTCGTGAATTTTATTGACACTTTTGTAATGAAGTTCAGATCGTTAAAAACCAAGAAAGCTTTTTCCTGATATTGATATTTACTCCAACTGCACGATAAACCATATTTGGAAATCAATTTCGGCTTAGTGCATATATATCGCAGGTTCGTAATGCATTTTTTAAATAAATGGCAAACTGGTGTATTGAGGTCTCAGTAGATCGCGGCTAACCAAATTCAGGCGCTTAAAACATGTAGAAAGATCCTTGCTAGTATTGGTGTTTACTGCACCCTGTGTTTCGCCCCGTTTTAATTTTATTTCAAAAAGGCGTTAATGCATTAACACCGATTTTCGGACCACTTTGTAGGTATATTTTGTAGCAAGAAAATTCAAGCTAATCACAGCAGGCGTGTGTGCGGAGCGATAAACACCTGCACATTTTCGCTTCTGAACTTGTCGTCGATTTTCGATCCGCGTTAACTGTGAAAACAGTGCAATACCTAGTATAGTATTGATTTTTCAAGAGGTGTTCTTGTTTTCCAAGCAAGCGAAGCCGCTTGTAGCATTGTTTGCGGGAGCGCTTCCAGCGTTGGTAAGAGTGTTTCTTCTAATTTGATTCTTTGAGTATTAATTTTGGTTATTTAGACTGAATTGCTCTGCGCTTCCGCTCATCGAAATCGCTGCGATGCGTCTTCTAAATTAGGCCGTAAACATCATCGGTAAGAATGCTTTTGCGAGCATAATTTTGTTTTCTAATTTTTCAATATTTAGGCCGTTTAGTATGGGCTAATTTGGGCTAGAAACCGCTAGTATTGGCTCACAAATCAAGCAGCTATTTGGGCTCTCACGAAGGTTTAAATTCAGCATCACGGAGCTAACTTTTTGGCTCTTTCTTAAGCTAACCACTTCCCCGAATTCGGGCCTGTACGTAGCCAGGAATTTCTTCCTTTTAATGCTGGTTTGAGCGTCGACCTTGGAATTCTGAGAACCATGCAGTCAGTTGGCTTTGAGTCTTTATAGAAAAACGCAACGAACAGGACTCCCCTGACGATCGCTGGACTTCATCATTAATTAAACTGTAAGTACATACATGCTATTATCAGCTCTGATTTTTATCCACAAAGGCATGATGCCGCAAGCTTATGTCGGTTCTTACTCAGACCTTAGCAACTCAAACTGAGCGTGACAAATCAAGTTTTTGGCTCAATTGTTATTACCGCTGAAGTTCGAGTATTTAAATAATTCGAAATTGCTGAAATAGCGTGTATACTATATCTCAGATAGCGCCCTAGGCTTTATATGTTTGTCATTTGCGATTGCACAGGTGTTAGCCTGAAGTTGTAATTTAAGCTATAGCTAGAGGGTTCTGAAATGCTCGATTTGAAGTTTTTTAAAATATTGTTTTGTCTGTTTTGTCCCGATATACAATTACATGTGTGTGTAAGTTCGGTGACACCAACCTTGATTTGTTTGTGCTGGATATTAAATATTCTTTTGACTGTTACTGTTTGTATATGTGGTTGTTCGCATTACTACATTTAGATTGAGGTATGCGGCGAAGCTTACAAGGTAGGTGTTGATTTATTTTGCTAGCTAAGTTTGTCTTATTTGTTGTGAGTAACGGCATGACGCCCAATTCTTTTATTAATCTACTGTTCAATTGTAAAAGCCCGAAGTATTTCTTAGCCTGATCCTTACACCACGCCGTATTCTGCCGAGAGTTAAAAGAGCTAGCCGAGGCCTTGTCAACCCTTTCGTTTAAGAATAGTACAACTGGACACTGGACACATGAAATTTCTGATTCGTGCATATATATCGCATGTTCAACGTCTTTTTAAAACCAATGCTCAAGGAAATAATGACATTATAACCAAATACCTTACTATTATAATACTGGCAACTCCCTCTTACAAATTATGCGCCATCTAGCGGTTCGAGGTGTACACTACACCAAAATGTACATGTTTAAACGCCAAAAAGGACAACTATTTTTTGGAAAAACAAATTAATTAATAATAATTCCACAAAAAAATGGTTACAAACCGCTTTAAAATTTATTAAAACACAATACTTTTATATTAATGAAGCAAGAATGCTAAAATAACACGAAAATAACCTAACCTCACACGAAACAACTGACTGCTAAAACCAACGCAAATAACTTCCACCAAACTTATGGATGCAAGAGAAAGGAGAGGAGCAAGAAAGGATATTTTAGTTACACCTTTTTTTCGCCTCGAGTTGCCAGTATTATAATAGTAAGGTATTTGTTATAACATTGCATTATAATTTAATTAAACAGTGGCTTGTTCTTAATGTCACTGTTGCAGCTGGTGTTTAATGTACACTGCACACAAACTACGCTTTAGAAATCAATTTTCCATTTGGTGCATATTAAGTATGTAGTAGGCTAAATGTCCTTTGAAAACGAGTGACAAACGAACTAACAATTTTAAGCTGTTATTTTAAAGTTTAAATACACCCAGGCGTAAAGCAACGTTTTATTTTGGGTTAAACGACTCTTTAAAACAAATGACAAACGAAGTAACAATTACATTCAGTTGTATTAAGGTCTAAGTGGGCTGCGGCTTGTTTTTATTGTCAATTTTTGCAGCTAAATTCGGACGGTTAAAAAACTACGACCGCTTTTACCTGGAATTGTTGTTCGAAACTATAAGCTGTAAACAAAACACGATCTCGAAATTAATCTTATTGATTCCAGTGCTATGCAGCTAAATGTTCTTTTCATTATCAAATGACAAACTTCTTCTTCTTCCTCTTATTATAGGCCAGTGGCCTGTTTTTAACCACAAAGTGGTTCAATGAGCCCTCTTTGCCCTCAGGCCGGGTAGGTGGCTAGCCTTGTCCGTCGAAATTAAGGAATAGTTCCCTTTTTTAGGGATTAACGACTACCACAGGTGTTAGCGTGGTAGCCGGGGAGCGTACGATTTTTAAAATCCTTTTAGAGTCCGCCGGGATTCGAACCCGGGTCTGCCGCCTGAGAGGCGAACATTTGCTCGCGAGGCCATCCGCTCACCCAAATGACAAACGAAATAACAAATTTATTTTGTTGTATTAAGGTCTAAATAGGCTGCGGTTTGTTGTTATTGTCACTTTTGCAGCAAAATTCAAAAGATCTATGCTGATATTGATGTTTACTATACACAGCAAACAAAACACGATTTTGAAACCAATTTTCCATTTGGTGCAAATATGTATCAGGAGGCTAAAAGTTCTTTTAAAACAAATTACAAATGAACTAACAACTTTAAGCTGTTGTTTTAAGGTTTAAGTACTCTCAGGCGTAAAGGGGCGTTTTGTTTTGGGTTAAACGCTTCTTTAAAACAAATGACAAATGAAGAAACAACTTCATTCTTTTGTATTAAGGTCTAAGTAGGCTGCGGCTTGTTTTTATTTTGCAGCTAAATTCAGACGATTAAAACACTACGAACGCTTTTAGCTGGTATTGCTGTTCGAAATTACAAGCTGCAAACAAAACACGATATGGAAATTAATCTTATTGGTTTCCATGCTATGCAGCGAAATGAGTTTTTTTTATTATCAAATGACAAACAAAATAACAAATTTATTATATTGTATTAAGGTCTAAATAGGCTGCGGTTTGTTGTTATTGTCACTTTTGCAGCAAAATTCAAAAGGTCTCTGCGGGTATTGATGTTTAATGTACACTGCACACAGATCACGATTTGGAAATTAATTTTCCATTTGGCGCATATACGATACGTATGTAACATGCGAGCAAACGAAAATGAAATCAAGCTTGGCTTTGAAATATTTGTTGTATGAATAATATGTTGGTGGCACTGTATGTCTATGTCAAATTCGAGATTAGCAGGTTAGAATTTGCTTCAGTCTGTGTCAAAACTGACAGAAAACCTAACGTACTAACCTCGAATTTGACATAGACTTACACTGCCACCAACATATTATTCATAAAACAAATATTTCAAAGCCAAGCTTGATTTCATTTTCGTTTGCTCACATGTTATATAACCGGCTAAACGTCCTTTTAAAACAAATGACAAACGAACAAACAACTATTTTAAGGTTTAAGTACACCCAGGCGTAAAGGGGCGCTTTGTTTTAGGTTAAACGCCTTTTTAAATCAAATTACAAACGAAATAACAACTTCATTCTGTTGTATTGGGGTGTAAGTAGGCTGCGGCTTGCTTTTATTGTCAATTTTTCCAGCTAACTTCAGACGCTTACAAACTACGGCCGTTGTTTGCTGGTATTGCTGTTCAAAATTACAAGCTGCAAACAAAACACAATCTCACAATTAAACTAAGCTAACCGCTGTCTTATAAACAAATGACAACCGAAACCCCTGTCTTCTCTTGTTTTAAAGTCTAAATAGGCACTCTGCATCGAAGTTGAGATCGTTAAAACAACTTCGTAATTTCGTAGTCGTAGTGGTGTTTGGGCCTATGAACTGCAAACAAAACAGAATCTGGAAACCAAATAGCATCTTTCTTCTATTGCTTTAAAGTCTAATTTCTGTAGCTACGTTTGTATAGTTAAAGCAACTTCGAAAGGAGTTGATGTTTGCGTCTATGAAATGTAATAAAAATACGATCTGGAAATTAGATTTCCGTTTGATGTGTATATTCAAAAAGCTAAACGCTGTTTTATAAACAACTGACGAACGAAATAATCACTTTTTTTCTTAGACGTCTTGTTTTATAGCTACTCTGAAATGGAAACAAATCATGATCTGGAAATGAATTTTCTATTCTATTTCTATGTGTATTCAGAAAGTTAAACGCCTTTTTATAAACAAATGACAAACGAAATAACTTTATTTTATTGTTTTAAAATCTAAATAAACTTGGGCTTAAATCAATTTTTTATTGTTACTTCTGCAGCTAAGTTCATATTAAAATCAGATGCGAAAAACAGTTGCTTGTAGCGGTGTTACGGACTGTGAACTGCAAATAAAACACGATCGGGAAATCAAATTTCCCATTGTTGATTTAAGTAGTTCGGGCTCTGAAGTTGTTTTTATTTTCAGTTCTTTAGCTAAGTTCGGATGGCTAACACTTCGAAAGCGGTTGCACGTAGTGGTGTTTGGAACAATGAAGTAGCAAACGTAATCACAACATTATGCAGTTGTTTTAAAGTTTAACTAGATCCAGGCTTAAAGGGATCCTTTGCTTTTAGCTAACCGCAGTTTTATAAATAAATGACAAATAAAATAACAACTCATGCTGTTGTTTTTAAGTTCTAAGTAGACCAGAGCTTAAATGGACGTTGTTGTTTTTATTGCCATTTCTGCAGGGTTACAGGAACTTAGCAGCAGTTGCTGTAGCGGTGTTTGCGACTACGAACTGCAAACAAAACACGATCTGAAAATCAAATTTCCGTTTGATGCGTGGCCGCCGCAGCCATGGAATATTTGTGGCCAGAGAGCAATATTAACTTGCCCCATTTCAGCGGGTTGGTGCGTCGTGGTGCTGGGAGCGGAAATAAGCAAACAGAGGAGCGTAAATTACAGGAATTAAGCCTGGATCAGCGCGTATTGGCGAACGTTCGGGCCACGGCCGCCCGCGATCCTCACCTTAGCGCGTTTTGACACCGCGGGGTCAACGCTTCCTAATCCCGCGATCTAGCTATTCAACTTGGGGCCCGCAGCAGCACTAATCCGCTCCATTACGTTGCCATTGTCCTGGAGGACACCCACGGCGTCCAGCCCGTCCACAGAAGGACCCCTGGACGGCCGAGCGCGACCGAACGCCTCCGAAGAGGAGTTCCGACTCGGAGAACGTCCCTCAAGCGAACCAGTCAACGTTGGCTGCGAGTTCACGCGACAAACGAATGTCGGACGCTGCGTCGTTTTTATAACCGAAGCTTTTCGAGAATTTGCCAAGATTTTGTATGAAATCCGAGACATAATCGCCGGGAACCCTCGCGAGCCAATACGGCGCGACGCTAGAACCGCGAAAAAACGCGATTTGTGTACGTTGGGTGTTGTGCTGCTGCGACGCGGGGTAAAATGTGAATTGTGAGAGTTGCTGTGAAAGATGTTGTGATTGTGTTTGTGCAGCTTTGTGCCCGTTTCGTTTACGGAAATGGATTTTGGATGTAGCACCAGAAACTAAGGTAAATTCAGGTTGTGTCCTAGCCCTTCGTTCAACGTTGGTTGCACCCCCGAATTTTCGAGAACCGCTCAATAGACAGACCTACAGTGCCAGCCCTTGCGCTTCAAGTTACAAAAAACGCGCATTTACAACCAGAAATTTCCCAAAATATAGCACTGTGTATTGGTAAGATCAAAGCAGGCATGGCTTGTTTAGTCAATTTTTGTTTTAAGACGACGCCGGCAAATAAACAAATGCTATCCAACTTATCGCCTACTATTTCTTTAAAACTGCAAAATACCAATTCCAGCGCCGGTGTCGCCTCAAATGTACACGAAAAAAAACTAATTTACAAGCCATCCCTCATTATGGCAACGTGCACCCTCCCGATGACTTTAAATTACTACAACAAATTGGAGGATATTTCTAAACAAGTTAACGAAGTCGGTTCTGAATGGCGCATAATTGAGTCAGGCCAAATTTGGATTGCGCGTGTGGCTAAGCCGCGATTTTAGAAGATTTGGGCCTTTTCTCGACGTCGGATTTTCGGATTTGTTTACCTGCTAACGAGCCTAATTCGCCCAGAACGAACTAATTCTGCCTCTCATTGTTTAAATGTGAAAATTTGACTCGTTCCGAGCGGGAGAGTAATTTTCTCGGAATCGTTATAAAAAGCGGCTTTGTAAACGGAGTTAGGCCTATAAGTTCGTAAAGGAAACAGAATTTGCTCTTTCGGGGCTGCATTATAAATGAATGTAAGTGTAATTGTGTGCCTTTAAGTTGGTTAAATCAAGTGTTGTAAATACATACAAGCTTCGGGGTTTCGTAGTTGAATAAAGATCAAACGCGCGCATAGTTGGGGTTGCTTGTGAGACTTTGTGATGATAGAACCAAGATACTCGTCGCGTATGCACTTAAGAATAATTTAATCAGTCTGAGATAACTTTTTAAATTGACGATAGTAGCGCTCCAAGATCGGAACCCTGAGGAACGCCATAAATTCCTGTTCATCAATAGCGATAACCTGACGCAAGTTTCGATAAACTAGGGCCTATCAGTAACAAATCTAATTTAAAATAAAGAGTTCAGATTCAGACTTTGTAATGTGCGTTACACATAGACAGCTCTTTAAAGGTACAAAATCAAGAAAAATACCAGGAATATTGAATGTTAAACCAAATCAACTATTATAGTATCGAACTTACTAAAGATTCCCTTACCACAAGCATCTAGCAATATTTCCTAAATGTATTTTTAACAGTCGACACGAATTTTTAGCAATAGTAGCGGTCCAAGATCGGAACCTTGGGAAACTTAATTAAAGATACTCTTACGACGTGCACATAGCAGTATTTCCAAAACGTAATTTTAGCAATCGGAGACAACTTTTGAAAGTGGCTATAGTAGCGGTCCAATATCGTAACCTTGAGAAACACCTAAAATCTCATTGTTATTGCATGACAAATCGAAGGGCTGAGAGTTTAAGTTTTGTGCATATTTTTGCTGAGTTTTTCGAGTACATTTGTAATCCAAACTATTGAAACGCTTCGTTTAGCTTTGTAAAAGTTCCTCCTTATAAAATCAATTAGGGCCTACAATTAACAACTTAAATAACGACGACCATTAAAGCAAGTGGGTTGTTCTATGTTATGGAAGGGTTCTAAAATTTTGAATGAAATCCAATACTATATAATGTAATTTTAGATTTGTGTCAAGAGTTAGTTACCTAAATATGAAACCAACTTAATATCAAATTAGATGCTGCGTTGCTTGGGTTTTAAGACCATAATCTCAGTTAAGTTTAATGCAATGGAAATATGTATGTACTGGATACATACAATTTAAGAGCAATGTAAATAAGTAGAATTATTATGCGGTACCTAATAGTAAAAATAATCATATTCTGTATTTTTTTTTGTTGGCGAACAGTTATAATAATAGTAGTTAGTAGAAAAACAGTAACATAGAATGCAAGCTTAAAACCAACTGTCTAATATCATATCCGTACGGAACGCTGAATAACATTAGTACCGTGAAAAGCAGCGGCTTTTGTTTAAAATCGTTTGAATTGATAATGAGAAACAAACACGAATATGATGAAAAAATATATTAACAGCAATAATATACTGATGATACTATTATTTTCTGAATTTGAATTGAATTTTCAAAGTCTGTTCAGCAAGGTCTATATCTATACAATGGTTTAATATAATTAATTAACTCGAAGAGTTCTTCGACATCAATAATGACACGGTCCAATCCTTGAAGTCATTTGTTACATAATGACAATAGCCGTGAAAGCCTCCGAAATCATCATAATTAACTATTGTATAGACTATAGACCCAGCTGAATAAACTTTGAAAATTCAATTCAAATTCAGAAAACAATAGTATCGCCAGGAACTTTAATTCTTCTTCTTCTTAGTCTTAATGTAGGACTTGGTCCTGTTTTACCCGATTGTGTCTTTAAGCATTGGCGTTTTCTTCATACGTTTATGTATATTCACTATTCTGGCCAGTCTCGCTCATCCTTTCATCCGTTATGCCACAGCTTGAATCTCAGATGCCTCTGCTTAGCATATCCATTAGTGTTGCTCCAGCTATGGTGCTTCGATGCTTCGTAGCAGTTTTTTTTTTTGGGTTTCAGCTTCAAATAACATTTCAAACATTACCCTCTCATAAAATCAACGTGAATCTATAAGAAAAAATATCAATTGGTAAAGAAACGATAATGTAGAGAATAATAGTCACGGTCCAAGCTCAGATCCACAGGGAACGCCGGATAATTTACTGTCACAAAAATTAGCTCGTACATGAACCTGAAAAACCATCATCGTGAATTCTAATGCAACATGAGACTAAAACTAATCGTTCCTTTTCTGAGGAATATAAATGTGGAAAATTAAATTGTATGCTGCATGGAAATGTGGATACGGAGCGAACTAACCTTCAGTAAAAACAAACTTTGGCCCGTGGCGTAAATCCAGCCAAATTTGTTTTATTTACGTTTCGCGATGAAAGCGAGGAGTTGATAAATCCAATTATTTCTAAATTTGGCTGTCGACAAACGGAGCGACAGGTACGCATGTAGCTGTTTAATAACAATAGTCGACATTATGATGATGTGTTCAGCAACTGCGCATGGAAATTGGTCGACGAATTCGACCAATTCGAATTTACTATAAATCTGAGTAGTTTTTTCAGTGTATTTTTATTGTAAAAGGGAACTGCAGAATAGAAACGATCAAAAGTTAGAGCCTTGAGGAACACTAAATTAGATATTTGATTAAACTTGTTTCTCTCAGAAAATGCAGATTTTCACAGTTTTTATATTGGAAAACAGATTGTGTCGTGACAGCAGACAGCAGCGGTCCAAGATTAGACCCACGGGAAACACCAATACATGTAGGTACTTATTTTAAAACAAATCTCTTTAAAGAAATATCTCCAAACTTCAACACTTCGAATATTTTGAAAGAGACGAACTATTTTGTGCTGCAACAACAGCGGTGCGACATTAGATCCGTGTGGAACACCGTCGTGTCGTATCGTGGCTAATAAATTCCTATGGGGAAAACTGCTGTTGCTGTTCTTACATTTTTTTTAAACAGTATTGCTTGCAACAATAAGTCAGAAACCGTTCCATGACTCTTAGTTTTTTGTAAACCGGGGCTGTTGCGATATCTGGAACTTCGTATTAAATTAGAATTACCGTGTGTTTTACATACAACGAAACTTATCGTAAAATATATTCCGTGTACAAAATTCCAGATACGTTTTACAAGAACCAGTTTGAAATACACGACGCCGGGCGGGTGGAAGAGTGCATCGTCCTATTTTAAGACTTGAAGTTAGATTTGGTTGTATTTTTTTATATTTAGGTACAATATTTCTGTATATGTATATCTGACCAAACTAATTTATAAATGACTCGTCATTCGAGCAGTTTCTATTACTGCAGTGGCCACCATATAACAAATTATTTACAAAGTATTGACGAGTTGGAAGCCACGAATCAATTGTGATTTTATCATGCACCCTCCAAATGTTTTGTGTATTTATATCCGAAAATGCTGCATTAATCGGGATTAAATTCGAAATTGATCGAGCGGTACTAAAGGAATTCAGGGTTTCGGGGCTGCGACTGAGCGAATTTGCAAAAATTCCGGCAAGTGAGCGAATCCAAGGCGCTGACAAATAATTAGCAAATACATTTCGGCACAGAAATTCATTCAATTATTAAAACACGACGAGCTTCACACAGTTTCGAAGTTCCGACGGAACGAAATTCTCGTGTTGCAGCTGTGCTATATACCGGCAGCTCTGAGCACAGTAAGTTGTTGCTAAGTTAATTTTAACTTTTATTCGACGTTGAGGTACTTTGTTATAGTCGAAATCTAATGTCGAATTTTTTAGGAAAAAATTGCAATTTGATATTGCTACAATCTATTTGGTTTTCATGCCTGTTAACTTCGAAATTGGTATAAAGTGTATACAATCTCTAAATCAAACGAACAAATGAAGTAAAATATATGTTATCTATACTAAATTTAAGCACAGGTTTGTCTTTAAACCATAGATAGAAACCTAAACGGTAAACATAACTAGGCTACATAGTGTTTGTAATAAAACATTTCAATAGTTCACTATTTCGACAAATTGCATGTTAGCTGTACAATACTTTCTTCTAGATAAAATGTGGCAAAGGAATTTAAAGGATAACGTGCAATTTGCTGTATCTCTGATCCAATCCATTTAATCATCGATTATTTAAACCTGTAGTAGATACTGGTTCAATCAAATATACACAAGCACGTTAAAACAGAATCTACTTTGTCTAACTTAGTTTTCTAGGCAATTTAAACATACAGTTTTGTGCTGAAAGCATGCGACAAACACTAACGTTGCAGTTCTCTGTATCCATAGACTTTTCATGCTACATAGTACATAGTTGTCTATTGCCAAACACATTTTAAAATAAAAATTCAATATTGCTGCATTTAGCTCTAGGAAAAATGTACAATTTACTGTTTCTGTTATGTATTTCATCGTCGTTTAGAAGTCTGTAGCAGATACTAGTTATCTTGTAAAATTTTGGATCAAAACCTGCACATTAAAATATAATCTAGTTTGCCTAATGTAGTTTTCTAAAGCAATGCAAACGCAGTTTTGAGTTCAAAGTATAGAATCATCTAAAATAGCAAACGTTGTACAAGGTTTTTAAGAAAACAGATGAACAGCTCACTGCAATCACATAGTTCTCATGCTTCATAATACATAGTTGACTATTGCGAGACAAATTTTAACTTAAAAGTGTTAGGTATACAACATTACTGCACTTAGTTTTAGGAAGAATGTGCAATTTACTGTTTCTGTTATACATTTCATTTTCATTTATTTAAGCTTGTTGCAGATACTAGTTATCCTGTACAACTGTCAAACAAAACTTGCACTTTAAAATATAATCTAGTACGCCTAACGTAGTTCTCTAAGCAATGCAAACGTATACAACAATCTAAAATAGCAAACGTTGTACAAAGTTTTTGAAGAAAACAAATATCAGCTCACTGCATTTATTGATTTGACATTTATACTACTTAGTGCATACTGTTGCCTATTGCCAAACACATTTTAAAATTAAAGTTTTATTCAACATTGCTGCACTTAGTTCTAGGAAAAATGTGCAATTTACTGTCTCTCTTATGCATTTTGTCTTGATTCACTTAAGCTCGTTGCAAATTAGTTATCCTGTACAATTATCAGACGAAACCTGCACGTTAAAACATAATCTAGTGTGCCTAACGTAGTTCGCTAAGCAATGCAAACGTAGTTTTGTGTTCAAAGTATCCAACAATCTAAAATAGCAAATGTACAAAGTTTTTTTAAGAAAACAGGTGAACAGTAGCAGATACTAGTTATCATATACAATTGTCAGACAAAACCTGCATGTTAAACCATAATCTAGTGTGCCTAACGTAGTTCTTTAAGCAATGCAAACGTAGTTTTGCGCTCAAAGTATTGAATAGTTCACTATTTTGACATGTTAGTTGTACAATACTTTCTTCTAGATAGAATGTACTAAAGGAATTTAAAGGAAAACGAGCAATTTGCTGTATCTCTGATCCGATTCAATTAATCGGCGAATTCCTAAATTTGTAGCATATACTAGTTATGCTGTACAATTTTCAAACAAAACTTGGACGTTAAAACATAATATAGTTTACCTAACGTAGTTCTCTAAGCAATGCAATTGTACAATTGTCAGACAAAACCTGCACGTTAAATCAATCTAGTGTGCCTAACGTAGTTCTTTAAGCAATACCGAGCAATGCAAACATAGTTTTGCGTTCAAAGTATTAAATAGTTCACTACATGTTAGTTGTACAATACTTCTAGATAAAATGTGGCCAAGGAATTTAAAGGAAAACGTGCAGTTTGCTATATCTCTGATCCGATTCATTTAATCGTCGAATACTTAAACCTGTAGCAGATACTAGTTATCCTGTACAATTTTCAAACAAAGCCAGCACGCTAAAACAATCTAGTTTGCCTAACGTAGTTCTCTGAGCAATGCAAACGTAGTTTTGTGCTCCCAAGTATTGATAGTTCACTATTCTGAGAAATTGCGTGTTAGTTGCACAATATTTTCTTCTAGATAAAATGTGGTAAACGAATTTAGAGGAAAACGTGCAATTTGCTGTAGGTATCTCTGATTAGATTCATTTAATTGTCGAATACTTAAACCTGTAGCAGATACTAGTTTACCTGTACAATTTTCAAACAAAGCCAGCACGTTAAAACAATCTAGTTTGCCTAACGTCGTTCTCTAAGCAACGCAAACGTAGTTTTGTGCTCAAAGTATTGATAGTTCACTATTCTGGCAAATTGCATGTTAGTTGCACAAACAATATTTTCTTCTACATAAAATATGGTAAACGAATTTAAAGGAAAACGTGCAATTTGCTGTATCTCTGAACCGATTCATTTAATCGTCGAATACTTAAACCTGTAGCAGATACGAGTTATCCTGTACGATTTCAAACAAAGCCACCACCCTAAAACAATCTAGTTTGCCTAACGTCGTTCTCTAAGCAACGCAAACGTAGTTTTGTGCTCAAAGTATTGATAGTTCACTATTCTGGCAAATTGCATGTTAGTTGCACAAACAATATTTTCTTCTACATAAAATATGGTAAACGAATTTAAAGGAAAACGTGCAATTTGCTGTATCTCTGAACCGATTCATTTAATCGTCGAATACTTAAACCTGTAGCAGATACGAGTTATCCTGTACGATTTCAAACAAAGCCACCACCCTAAAACAATCTAGTTTGCCTAACGTCGTTCTCTAAGCAACGCAAACGTACTTTTGTGCTCAAAGTATTGATAGTTCACTATTCTGGCAAATTGCATGTTAGTTGCACAAACAATATTTTCTTCTACATAAAATATGGTAAACGAATTTAAAGGAAAACGTGCAATTTGCTGTATCTCTGATCCGATTCATTTAATCGTCGAATACTTAAAACTGTAGCAGTTACTAGTTATCCTGTACAATTTTCAAACAAAGCCAGCACGCTAAAACATTCTAGTTGGCCTAACGTAGTTCTCTGAGCAATGCAAACGTAGTTTTGTGCTCCCAAGTATTGATAGTTCACTATTCTGAGAAATTGCGTGTTAGTTGCACAATATTTTCTTCTAGATAAAATGTGGTAAAGGAATTTAAAGGAAAACGTACAATTTGCTATATCTCTGATCCGATTCATTTAATCGTCGAATACTTAAAACTGTAGCAGTTACTAGTTATCCTGTACAATTTTCAAACAAAGCCAGCACGCTAAAACATTCTAGTTGGCCTAACGTAGTTCTCTGAGCAATGCAAACGTAGTTTTGTGCTCCCAAGTATTGATAATTCACTATTCTGAGAAATTGCGTGTTAGTTGCACAATATTTTCTTCTAGATAAAATGTGGTAAAGGAATTTAAAGGAAAACGTACAATTTGCTATATCTCTGATCCGATTCATTTAATCGTCGAATACTTAAAACTGTAGCAGTTACTAGTTATCCTGTACAATGTTCAAACAAAGCCAGCACGCTAAAACATTCTAGTTGGCCTAACGTAGTTCACTGAGCAATGCAAACGTAGTTTTGTGCTCCCAAGTATTGATAGTTCACTATTCTGAGAAATTGCGTGTTAGTTGCACAATATTTTCTTCTAGATAAAATGTGGTAACGGAATTTAAAGGAAAACGTGCAATTTGCTGTAGGTATCTCTGATTAGATTCATTTAATTGTCGACTACTTAAACCTGTAGCAGATACTAGTTTACCTGTACAATTTTCAAACAAAGCCAGTGCGCTGAAACGTTCTAGTTTGCCTAACGTAGTTCTCTAAACAATTCAGTTGTACAATTGTGCAATTGTCAGACAAAACCTGCACGTTAAAACATATTCTAGTGTGCCTAACGTAGTTTTTTAAGCAATGCAAAGTTAGTTTTGCGCTCAAAGTATCGAATAGTTCACTATAGTTCAATATTTTCTTCTAGATAAAATGTGGCTAAGGAATTTAAAGGAAAACGTGCAATTTGCTGTATCTCTGATCCGATTCATTTAATCGTCGAATACTTAAACCTGTATCAGATACGACTTATCCTGTACAATTTTCAAACAAAACCAGCACGTTAAAACGTAATCTACCGTGCCTAACGTAGTTCTCTAAGCAATGCAAACGTAGTATTGATAGTTCACTATTCTGACAAATTGCATGTTAGTTGCACAATATTTTCTTCTAGATAAAATGTGGCAAAGGAAGTTAAAGGAAAACGTGCAATTTTCTGTATCTCTGAATCGATTCATTTAATCGTCGAATACTTAAACCTGTAGCATATACTAGTTATGCTGTACAATTTTCAAACAAAACTTGGACGTTAAAACATAATATAGTTTACCTAACGTAGTTTTCTAAGCAATGCAATTGTACAATTGTGCAAGTGTCAGACAAAACCTGCACGTTAAAACAATCTAGTGTGCCTAACGTAGTTCTTTAAGCAATACCGAGCAATGCAAACATTCAACGTTCAAAGTATTAAATAGTTCACTATTTTGACATGTTAGTTGTACAATACTTCTAGATAAAATGTGGCCTAGGAATTTAAAGGAAAACGTGCAATTTGCTATATCTCTGATCCGATTCATTTAATCGTCAAATACTTAAACCTGTAGCAGATACTAATTATCCTGTACAATTTTCAAACAAAGCCAGCACGCTAAAACATTCTAGTTGGCCTAACGTAGTTCTCTGAGCAATGCAAACGTAGTTTTGTGCTCCCAAGTATTGATAGTTCACTATTCTGAGGAATTGCGTGTTAGTTGCACAATCTTTTTTTCTAGATAAAATGTGGTAAAGAAATTTAAAGGAAAACGTGCAATTTGCTGTAGGTATCTCTGATTAGATTCATTTAATTGTCGAATACTTAAACCTGTAGCAGATACTAGTTTACCTGTACAATTTTCAAACAAAGCCAGTGCGCTGAAACGTTCTAGTTTGCCTAACGTAGTTCTCTAAACAATTCAGTTGTACAATTGTGCAATTGTCAGACAAAACCTGCACGTTAAAACATATTCTAGTGTGGCTAATGTAGTTTTATAAGCAATGCAAACTTAGTTTTGAATAGTTCACTATAGTTCAATATTTTCTTCTAGATAAAATGTGGCTAAGGAATTTAAAGGAAAACGTGCAATTTGCTGTATCTCTGAACCGATTCATTTAATCGTCGAATACTTAAACCTGTAGCAGATACTAGTTATCCTGTACGATTTCAAACAAAGCCACCACCCTAAAACCATCTAGTTTGCCTAACGTCGATCTCTAAGCAACGCAAACGTAGTTTTGTGCTCAAAGTATTGATAGTTCACTATTCTGGCAAATTGCATGTTAGTTGCACAAACAATATTTTCTTCTACATAAAATATGGTAGGTAAACGAATTTAAAGGAATACGTGCAATTGCTGTATCTCTGATAATCTGAATACTTAAACTTGTAGCAGATACGAGTTATCCTGTACAATTTTCAAACAAAACCAGCACGTTAAAACATAATCTAGTTTGCCCAACCTAGTTCTCTAAGCAATGCAAACGTAGTTTTGTACTCAAAGTATACGTACAGTCGTGTTCAGAAGTGTGTTGTACAGAGATAGTTGTAAGTTTATTGGTGGTTGTGTTTGTACGCAACAAAGGCTCATACTATATCAACTAGGTAGACCTAGGTGCATACTTTCATCATATTTGTATTTACAACACAAGCACAAATGCTGTACAACACTTTAATGACTAGAACTGTATAACAGTCTAAAATACCATACCATACTGTATTCATACATTTTTCATGCTACGTAGCTACACTGATGCGAAACTAATTTGAAATTTAAATTCTATTCAACATTGTTGCACTTAGTTCTAGGAAAAATGTGATGTAAACATTTAAAAGAAAAGTGTGCAATTTACTGATTATGTTATGCATTTCATCATCGTGTAATTAAACTCGTAGCGGATACTAGTGATCCAGTATAATATTTAAACAAATTGCACACGTCTAAACAGAATCTAGTTTGTCTAAAGTAGTTCTCTAACCAACGTAAACGTAGTTTTGTGCTCAAATTATACGACAGTCTAAAATACCAGAGGTTTTACAGAGTAGTTAAGAAAACGCTTGAAGAGCTCACTCTATTGATAGATTTTTCATGCTACATAGCACATAGTTGACTGTTGCACAACAAATTTTAAATTAAAATTGTATTCAACATTGCTGCACTTAGTTCTAGCAAAAATGTGCAATTTACTGTTTCTGTTATGTATTTCATCGTGGTTTATTTAAACCTGTAGCAGATATTAGTGATCCAATACAATTTTCAAACAAAATAAGCACGTTAAAACAATCTAGTTTGTGGAACGTGGTTCTCTAAGCAATGAAAACGTAGTTTTGTGCTCAAAGTACTCAACAGTTGAAAACGTTTTACAAAGATGCTATAAGAAAACACTTGCATAGCTCACTGTATTCATATATTTTTTCGTGCTATATAGCTTACTGTTGTACAAAAAATTGTAAATTTGTTTTATTCAGCAACAAAGTTTTTTTTAACATCGGCTTTATTGAAGAAACTTGAACGCATTGTTCTATACCTAATAATATACAGAACAGATACTAAAAGCTAACCTAATAAAAAATCTATACTTCTAGTACATTCCGCTACATTGATATATGAAATAATTTTTAGAAAAACTAGTTTTAGGATTCGGTATATTTATATTGTCTTCAGTTTCGCCCAAGTCTAGCTTGCCGCCCATATATTCAAGATTCATTTTACTTTGGTTTGGGCTTAAGCCAAATTTAAATCGTTACAAGGTTGGAACGGCGTGTAACATCCGCGCTACATCTACGTAACTTGAAAAGTAGATTTGTGTGTATTACACTTTATTGCTCTAAAGTTTATTTTAAAATGCATCCATTTAATTAAAATTTGCATAATGGCAATAATTGCCAACACCTGCTGGCGATTAGTTACTTAAAACCCAGCAATATTGTTTTTCTACCAATTCCTTAACATTTTTAACATCCACACTTGTGATTTGGTGTTACGTTTAATATATGTATTTTGCTGATAGATACATCAGTGTTTCGATATTTTTGTAAATTACACGATAGTGTCAATAAATAGTAGCAGTTATTATGTTGCAACTTTTTCTGCATATTGTAAAGATTGATAGCGATTATATTATTAGCAACTTTTGTCTTTATAAACTATATTATCATTGCATGAGTTCATCGCTGTCAGTTAATGATAATGAGATTTGTTTTTCTTTGAAGTCTGCACTTTGCTAACTTCAGACACATGTTCCCGGGCGTTGTAAAACAAAGCATAGTTCCATCCAACTTTCGATTTTCGTTGAGAAGTTTTGACTTTTCAACCCAGTAAGGAACTTTGATTAGTGGAAACTTCTGGGTGACAAACGGAAACCGTTGTTAGTATTCTCAAGTGAATAATGGTTTGGTGCCTACTGATCGTAAATAAATAAGTAAAAATGTTGTAGAAAAGTTTTCCTGCTGTAGTTTTAGCTGAAGAAAGCTGGGTTAAATATTCCAGGAACAAAAATAGTGTGGTAGGTAAATACTGTTACGTTCTTAACGTTCGGGCTATTTAAAATTATACGACAAACATGGGTTCAAATATTTATTTACACAATGAATTACTACGATTATTGTTTACAAGCACATGCGAGAATTATCAAGCAGATTACAAATTAATTCAAGCACTATCGACTATCGGTACACGTATTTCTAACAACTATTATTATTTATTTCTATTACGTACGGATTAGCACATTTATTTATATCACTCTTAAACGCTAACGATTATATATTTATTTACTTATTATTACTTCACGAGAGATTATGTACACGCGGTTTCATTTATATGGGGGCTTCCAACAAGCCTCGACGTGAGTTCTAACTGCCGCAGAATTATTTCAGAACTGAACTGCGGGTCCGACGGCCGGGTATTTATATGGCCAATAATTTCCTTCCAGAAGCTTCCAGATTTTCCGGCAACAGTGACGTGTCGCGTCAGTGCTGCTCTAGCATCGACTGGAAAATGATTCACCAACGTACACCTGCGTTCAAGGCCGCCCGTCGGCAGCCTATGATTCACGCGCCGGCAGCCGTCTCTGGAATTTCTAGTATAATCGAGGCATTGGGGCAAATAACTGTCAGCCGAATCGTTACACTGCCCCCGCCTTAGATCGTTCTGTCCCAGAACGAGTTGCGTCGAGTGCCTGTCTTCTCGCTCTTGTGGGGGTCCGATGGCGGTACTTGCAGGCGGTGCCCTTCTGGCACATTGACTGGCTGAAGAAGCAGCAGCCCACCGTGGTCTCCAGGCTTCGCAACAGCACACCTCGATCTGGACGCCGGTTGTCTCTTGTACTGCCGATCGGTAGGCCATCAGGAACAGGTGCATGTACTGGCCCCAGTCACGCGGATGCTCGGAAACGCCCTTGGCCAGATGCTTCTCCATGGTTCCGTTCATCCTTTCCACCATGCCGTCCGATTGAGTATGGAGGGCAGTGGTCCGGGTCTTGCGTATCCCCAGTAGCTTACAGACGTTCTGGAACGGTCCAAACTCGAAATTCCGGCCCTGGTCGGAATGTAACTCCAGGGGGACTCCAAAACGGCTGAAGCACTCCTTCACCAGAACATCAGCGACAGTACCGGTCTCTTTCTTCGGAACGGCGTACGCTTCGGGCCATTTGGTGAAGTGGCCCATGCACACCAAGATGTATTTATTTCCCCCTTCGGTTTCGGGGCATGGTCCGGCGATGTCAATGGCTATACCCTCGAACGGACCACCGACGTTGTACTGCCACCTCGGAGCTCTACGTCTTCCAACAGGTCCGTTTCCCGTAGCGCATGCTTCGCACCTCCGGCACCACTCTCGGACGTCACCTTTGCAGCTTGCCCCGTAGAACCTTTCTTGGACCTCTTGCAACGTCTTCTTCAATCTGAAGTGTCCTCCAGAGGAGCAATCATGCAGGTAGCGCAGAACCTCGGCCACTCTACTCCTTGGAACCATCGATCGTGATCTCGTTGCCCTACTGTCCTCATCTTCCAAGATTCTGGTCAGGACGTTGCCGTCCAGCTGCAAGAAGTCCCATTGCGCCCAATAAGCCTCCACTGTTGCGTTGGTGGCGGGGACCTCCTGCCAGGTAGGTCGACGGCCATCTTGCTTCCAGGCTATAACCGCGCCTAAGTCGGGGTTGTTCTCCTGGCTACTCTGCAACTCGTCTGGCTCCCATGAGTCGTCGACCACAGTGGTACGATTAATGGGTACCGCACGACTCTCCAATCTCGAACAGTGGCCGCAGTCCGCAGGGCAAGGCCTCTTGGATACCGCATCGGCGTTGCGGTGGACTGTGCCAGGTCGATGACTTATTCCCAAGTCGAACTCTTCTAGGCGCTCGATCCACTCAGCCACCTGTCCTTCAGGGTTCTCGCACTGCAGCAGCCATCTCAGAGCAGGATGGTCGGTCCTCAGCAAGATTCTTTTGCCAAACTCAACTGATTTATGTTTTCCTACGTCAGTACGGCCGCTGGGATGATCTCCGCACTCGACGATGTCCTGGTACCGGGCCACCAAATCTTCTATCTTCTTCCGTTTTCGTTGGCTCATGCCCCTTCCCAGTATTGGGTTCCTCCTGACGGTTGCCAGTTCCCTGCTGACGTTCATCATCCTTACTGGGACCCCAAGCCCAGTCTTCATCAACGTCTTCCCTACCAGGATACCATGAGTGAGCTTCTTGCCACCATCAGGCTCGACCACGCGCACCATGTTGCCCCGGAGATAGCCATCCAGGTATGCATCCACGACCCTCTCGGTTCGTCCTTGCAGAGTAACATCTTCCGCCCATACCACTTGTGCCGCGATCTCTTCTCTTGGGTGTCGGGAAAGATCCTCCCCACCCACGTGCAACTCGCCGCGTCTCAGGTCCAAAGCGCACTCACACTTATCCACAACATCCATTCCCAGGATGCACTCGTCCGCACTGTCAGCATAATCGGGCTCAACCACGCGCACCACGTTGCTCCGGAGATCGCCATCCAGGTATGCATCCACGACCCTCTCGGTTCGTCCTTGCAGAATAACATCTTCCGCCCATACCACTTGTGCCGCGATCTCTCCTCCTGAGTGTCGGGAAAGCTCCTCCCCACCCACGTGCAACTCGCCGCGTCTCAGGTCCAAAACGCACTCACACTTATCCACAACATCCATTCCCAGGATGCACTCGTCCGCAATGTCAGCATAATCGGGCTCAACCACGCGCACCACGTTGCTCCGGAGATCGCCATCCAGGTATGCATCCACGACCCTCTCGGTTCGTCCTTGCAGAATAACATCTTCCGCCCATACCACTTGTGCCGCGATCTCTCCTCCTGGGTGTCGGGAAAGCTCCTCCCCACCCACGTGCAACTCGCCGCGTCTCAGGTCCAACAACAGAGACCGAACTCTTCCATTTATTTTCCCATCAAGATTTTGGACTACTTCCTCTTCTGCGGCTTCCAGCTCTTCCTGCCCGACCTTCAGCTCTTCTCGTGCTTTTTCTGCCTTCTTTCGACCGGATCGCAACTCTTCCCTAAGCTCATCCTTGAGGTTTTCTCGAGTGGCTTTCAATTTTTCCTCAAGTTTTTGGACTGCTTTCTCTTGCTCGGCCTTCAGCCATTCCTTAAGTGTTTTCGCGGCTTCCTCTGCCTTATCTTGTGCCTTCTTTTGGCCGGCTTTCAATTCTTCCTGGCCAACTTGGATCTCTTTCTTAAGTTCCTCTTGCGCTTTTTCTGCCTTCTCCTGCCCAGCTTGGATCTCTTTCCTAAGATCCTCTTGTGCTTTTTCCGCCTTGTCCTGGCTAACTTGCATCAGTTGCAAAAGTTGGCTTAATTGGGCTTCCATTTTGCTGCTTTGAGATCTCGTCAAAGGCATCCACACTATCCACTTAAATTTATTTATCTGACCGTCGTTTTATCGGCACTTGTTAACAATTTATTTATTTAATGTTTGTTCAATAATTTTCTTATAGCCCCCGGTACAAAACCTCACACCGACACCACTGTTACGTTCTTAACGTTCGGGCTATTTAAAATTATACGACAAACATGGGTTCAAATATTTATTTACACAATGAATTACTACGATTATTGTTTACAAGCACATGCGAGAATTATCAAGCAGATTACAAATTAATTCAAGCACTATCGACTATCGGTACACGTATTTCTAACAACTATTATTATTTATTTCTATTACGTACGGATTAGCACATTTATTTATATCACTCTTAAACGCTAACGATTATATATTTATTTACTTATTATTACTTCACGAGAGATTATGTACACGCGGTTTCATTTATATGGGGGCTTCCAACAAGCCTCGACGTGAGTTCTAACTGCCGCAGAATTATTTCAGAACTGAACTGCGGGTCCGACGGCCGGGTATTTATATGGCCAATAATTTCCTTCCAGAAGCTTCCAGATTTTCCGGCAACAGTGACGTGTCGCGTCAGTGCTGCTCTAGCATCGACTGGAAAATGATTCACCAACGTACACCTGCGTTCAAGGCCGCCCGTCGGCAGCCTATGATTCACGCGCCGGCAGCCGTCTCTGGAATTTCTAGTATAATCGAGGCATTGGGGCAAATAACTGTCAGCCGAATCGTTACAATACGTATTTCATTGGCTTAAGACTTTTTAACTATAAATTCATATCGGTCTACTTTTGTTACAACAGAAGTTAACCTTGTGTATTCAACCATATTACAGATTCGATTGTTTTATGGCAGCCGTAAATAGAAAAAAAATGAGATAATCATAAAGTTTGAAGAAATAAGCAAAATGTTTGAGAATGTTTCTCCAATTTCAAAGATTAGGAAAATATTTCGATTACTTATTGATTTCCCACACTGTATATTCTATGAACAAATTAAATAAATGATTTTATTTAGTTTTAAATATTGAATAATTTTTATGTGAAATATCATTTGTAGATTTTATGAATAAATTAAAGAAAGATTATTAGAAGACAGATCGCTGAATATTTCGTTCTATGAAAATCCAGTCATTTTGTATGTAGTTGAAACAACAATTTAATGCTTTCACTTTGTACCTATATGTGAAATATTATTTGTGGATTCTATGAACAAATTATAGAAACGTTATTAAAAGATCGCTGAATATTTCATTCAATTTCATTGGTTTAGCACTTGGAGCTAGCGTATGAAGTTTTATAAAAATCCAGTCATTTGCATATAGTTGAAATAACAGTTTCAAAGCTTGTATAATTTTTATGTGAATGTTAGTTGTAGATTTTGTAAGCAAATTAAATAAAGGATTATTAGAAGACAGGAATCACTGAATATTTCATTCATGTTCACTGTTTTAAGTGTTAGCATATAAACTTTTGTAAAATTCAGTCGTTTTGTACTAGATAAAATAAAAGTTTCAACGCTTGCGTAATTTGTAAATAAAATATTAATTGTGAATTTTATCAACAAATTAAAGAAAGATTAAAAGACACAGATCGCTTAATATTTATTCAATTTCACTGATTTAACGCTTGAGGCTAGCGAATGAAGTTTTAGAAAAATCCAATCATTTTGTATTCAGCTGAAATAACAGTTTTATAGCTTGCATAATTTTTGCATGAACCATCATTTGCAGATTCTCTGAACAAATGAAAGAACGTTTATTAGAAGACACAGATCGCTGAATATTTTATACAATTTCGTTCATTCAACGCTTATGATATTTTATAAAAATTTGGTCATTTTGTATTTGGTTGAAGTAACAATTTCAAAGCGTATATAATTAGCATGTGAAATATTGGTTGTGAATTTTATAAACAAATTAAGGTAAGAGTATTAGAACATACCGAACCCTGAGTACCTATATCATTCAGCGTCACTGATTTAACGCTTGGTGCTAGCCTCGGTGCTAGCTTATAAAGTTTTATAAAATCCAGTCATTTTGTATTTAGATAAAATAACAGTTTCAAAGCGTGCATAAATTTTACATGAAATGTCATTTGTAGATTCTATGAACAAAATAGAGAAATTTGATTAGATACATAGATCTCAAAATATTTTGTTCAATTTCGCTGATTTAACGCTTCCTCCTGGCGTACGATTTTTTATGAAATTCAGAAAAGTTAGCGGGATTTGTATTATGTATAACTATCATTTGTAGATTTTATGAGCAGATTAAAGAAAGATTACTACAAGACACAGATCGTTGAATATTTGATTCAATAACACTGATTTATTGCTTGGATCTAGCGTATGAAGTTTTATAAAATCTAGCAAATTTGTATTTAGTTAAAATAGCAGTATCAGGTTTGTATAATTTACTTGTGAAATATTATTTGTAGATTTTATGAGCAAATTAAAGAAATATTGTAAGACACATATCGCTGAATATTTCTTTCAATTTCACCGACTGAACGCATGGGGCAAGCTTATGAAGTTTTATAAAGATCCAGTTATTTAGTATGTAGTTCAAGTAACAATTGCAAAGCGTGCACAATTTGTATGTCAAATATGGTTTGTAGATTATATGACAAATTAAAGAAAGATGACTGGAATACACACGTCGCGGAATATTTAAATGAATTTCACTGACTTAACGCTTGGCGCTAGCGTGTTTTATAGAAATCTAGTCATTTAGTACGTATTTATTTGAAAAAACAATTTCAAAGCTTGCACAATTTGTAGGTATGTGAAATATCATGCGTAGAGTCTATGAGCAAATTAATGAAATATTATACACAAATCGCCGAATAATTAATTTAATCTCACTCATTTAACGCTTTGCGCTAACGTATGGTTCCCTGAATAAATGAAAAAATATTAGAATACATAAGTCGTTGAATATTTAACTGAATTTTATTTACTTAACGCGTTGCGCTATCGTATGCAGTTTTATAGAAATCTAGTTATTTAGTAGTTAAGTTAAATAACAATTTCAAATCGTGCACAAATTGTATGTGAAATATCATTTGTAGATTTCATGAACAAATTAAAGAAGTATCGCAAGATACAGAACGCTAAATATTTAATTCAATTTCACTGATTTAATGCTTGGGGCGTCTGCAAATCCAGTCATTTAGTTGAAATAACAGTTTCAATGCTTGCATATTTTTTATGTGAAATATCATCTGTCCATTTTATGAACAAATTAAAGAGAGATTATTAGAAGACACATATCGCTGAATATTTCAATCAATTTCACTGATTTAACGCATGGGGATAGAGTATGAAACGGTATGAAATTTTATAAACGTCTAGTCATTCTTTATTTAGTTCAAATAACAGTTTCAAAGTTAGCAGCATTTGTATTATAACTATCATTTGTAGATTTTTTGAGCAAACTAAAGAAAGATTATTAGAAGACACAGGTCGCTGAATATTTCATTCAATATCACTGATTTAACGCTTGGAGCCAGCTTATGATGTGTTATAAAACAATTTTGTATTTAATTAAAATAGCAGTCTTAGCGCTTGCATAACTTATCTGTGAAATATTATTTGTAGATTTTAAGAGCAAATTAGAGAAAGATTATTAAAAGACACAAATCGCTGAATATTTCATCCAATTTCATAAGTTTTATAAAAATCCAGTGTTAGTTCATATAACAATTTCAAAGCTTGCACCATTTGTATGTTAAATATCGTTTATCGATTCTATGATGAATTAAAGAAATATTAGAATACACAACTCGCCGAATATTTAATTGAATTTCGCTTACTTAATGCTTGTTGCTATAGCGTGTAAAGTGTTATAGAAATCTAGTCATTTAGTATTTATGTGAAAAAACAATTTCAAAGCTTACAGAATTTGTATTTGAAATCATGTGTAGAATCTATGAGCAAAATAAAGAAATATTATTAGAATATTTAATTTAATCTCATTGATTTAACGCTTTGCGCTAACGTATGGTGTTTTATAAAATCCAGACATTTAGTATTTAGATGAAATAACAATCTCAAAGCTTGCAGAATTTGTAGGTAAATAATAATTTGTAGATTCTCTGAATAAATCAAAGTAATATTAGAATACACAAGTCGCGGAATATTTCATTTGGTTTCATTACCTTAACGTGTTGCGCTAGCGTATGAAGTTTTAAAGAAATCCAGTCAATTAGCAGTTATTTTAAATAACAATTTCAAATCATGTACAAATGGTATCTGAAATATCATTTGTAGATTTTATGAACAAATTAAAAAAATATCGGAAGATATAGAACGCGAAATAATTCATTAAATTTCCCTGATTTAACGCATGTGGGTATATCGTATGAAGTTTTATAAATATCTAGTAATTTTATATTTAGTTCAAATAGCAGTTTCAAAGTTTGCAGAATTTTTATGAAATTGTATATTAGTATCAACCAACACTCTGAAAAGAATACTATGTATAAGCATAAATTCCCAAATAGTTTACTGTTTCAGGATTTTCAACTGTTCTGTAATGTATGACGCAGTATATGACATTTTATTTAAAAACAGATATTTTTGTTCTATCAGTACTTTCATGAATTGTGCGGTATGTAGGTGGTATGCAAAATATTATTACATGTAGATTTTAAGAGCACGTTAAAGAAAGAAGGCTGCAGCATTAAGTAGATAGATAAATTGCATGTGAAGAATTTACATCAGTAATAATTTTGCAAAACGATTTTTGTGCTTTAAAAATATTTCATAGGTCTACGACACGTCTGCTAAATTACATAAAGCATCTATTTTAAACTCGACACAACTTTCCAATAAACCATTTTCCCTGAACCTCGTCGCCAGAAAATCCGATGCAGATCTAATTGTGGCATTTCCACGGCCTGCTTGTTTGGAGATAACAGCAAGTAGACAGCGGTGGATCATGAATCGACAACGTTTTGGGGCGAAATATAATGAATGGATCTGCCTACGTTTTCCTGGAGGGCGAGATAACCAGCACTCGGCCACAAAGTAGCGCTGTGTTGACATTACAAGACAGGGAACGTTTGCCCCGACGACCAAATATTACGTGCAGCCATGATAGGTGCTCCGATAAACTATTACGAAATGATGTAGCTTCGCTGGAAATGTATCGGAAGTTTATTATGGCTCAGTGGAGCTTTGTTTCAGTGCTCCGAGTTTTCAAAGGAAACAAGTTCAAGCCCTTATTTATATAAATTTGTTTGTGATACCGGCATTTTTCCAACATTTTCAAGAGCTTTAACACAAACAAGACAGTTAAAAAGGCAAGTCGGCGATTTCTAGAAAACACTAACAAATTCTTTACAAGAAGAACTCGTCGAAATCATGCTTGCAAAGCAACTGTAAGCTTTCCGGCTTAGATAAAATCAGGCAGGTAAATGCCAGTAATAAGGAAATGCTGATGGCAGTAAAGGATTGTACTGGTTTTTACCAGTGCAGAAAGCTTGCCCCGTCGCTGAACTCGAACCATAGCCAAACTCGCCCTTACCAATTACCATACGCCTCCCTATCATAACAACAAAAACATGCGTGAATAAAATTCCTATTAAATTTAGAGAAGGGGGCTTCAAGCACCGCGGCGGTTGAAAATTTACATGCCTATCCGGGCGTCACAAAAAATTGACGTGGGGATCTTAACTAATAAAAAACTACCTGCCTCTCTAAGTGGCAACTCGATAATTGGCATACAGACACCACAAGGTGACCTCACCTAGGAAGAGTTCGCCCGAATACGTTAGAAACACCACAACAAAGTCTGACCTCGAGCATGTCGGTAGTTACGCAAGGGTTTCAGCGTTTTGTGTAAATACTTCTGTTATGGTTGCGACGTTTTGGCTTGGTCTTAAATCCGGATGATGATGTAGCTACCGTCGACAGAGTGAGTCTCTACTAACGAACCGGGCTCGAAGGCAAAATTTCACATAATTTTCGAGTAGGTGACTTATGTTGCATTTAGCGTGTCAAAATTACTATTCGTTTCTCGAGAGTGCTTAACTTGAGGCCATCGAATGCCGTTGGTTGAAAGGATCGAGGAGAGAAAGCCATATCTTAGTTTTGCCACCTCCCAATTGCCGGTTTTGGCATTTTCTCCTCCCAGTGCTAGTTGCCCACCGCACATTTCTCATTATGCAATCGTGGCCATTGCAGCAGTTGACATTTGATATGTGCGTTTTTAATCAACAGTAATATCCCAAGTGCATTAAAATAGCCGATTAAATTTTGACGTTTTCTGTCAGAATGTTTTGCTAAGAAATTTGTCAAGTAAATTTGCCGCTCAACAAGAATCCCGAGTGCGCAGCACGAGGGATTTTGAAGCGGAAAATTTACGAGATATATTTCTTCAGAGCAAAACATTCTGACAGAAAATCGTCAAAATTTATTCAGGCTAGTTTACATGCACGCGGGATGTTCGGAGTGATTATTTCCTGAATAAATAGATAAAATTCAGTTGGTGAAGCACCTTTAATAATCATGTTAAAATTATGCACAGGCGATTAAATTTTGACATAAATTTAACCGCGGTTAAATTTTGACGTTTGAATTTTAGTCATTATGAAACTGACAGAAACCATGGTGATTACGCATTATTATGGATATGAAGGAAATAATCAAATTTAATGCATGTTATCTTTTTGGCCCTTTTTTAGAAGTTGTCTCACTGCATTGTGATGCTACCATAACAAACAAATTTGATATTGTCATTCTAAACTGGAATAGTTCATTTAGCCAAATTATCGATATTAATGTAACGTTGATGATTGCATTATCAGAAGTCATTACTGCATAGTATTAATAACATTATTGATAAGCTCCCATCTGCTCAACCAGCTAGCGTTACAGACTCAATCTAAATATCGAGTGTTATAAAGCCTACTGTGTTACAATAGATAGGCATTGGCTACAGTGTTGCAGTTAGGAGAATTTGGTTTCATAGCCTACTAGATAAGTTAACAATTGCAATGGCCACCGCTTCCTTTCGTTACGATGCTGATTGTTTCACGTATGTACAATGTTCGATTTTGAGTCAGTTTAATCATGACTTGGTTTAAATTTATTTTATAGAAATAAAAATTACGCCTGTCGATTACATCTAGAGCTAAAATAAAACGAAAGCAAAGAAGAAGTATTGATGCTAGAGAATTATCAAGAACACCTGCATAATATCCATTGCTATTTTCGTAGTACTTGATGACTACGGTGCTGTTTCTAAACTAACCATAACCTTTATTTGATTATTATTATTATTGTAAAATGACGTATTTGAATTTTTGCGTTTGCAGTTATCAGTTTTTTTATACTAATCGTCATTATAGTAATAGCAACGACCACCATTTGATTCCATGACGAAGTCCTCCAGTTTTATTTAACTTCAGTGTCTTAAGTGTCTAAGAATAATATGGAAAAAGTCAGAAGCCGTAAGTAACAATGATAACAAACATTGACCAAATCGTAACGTCGATGTATTTGTGAAATACTGTACTGTAATGATGATATTAACCTCAAATATTTAATTGTAATGCTAACAAGTTTACGACTATCGCAATGATGATATGCATACAATGATGATCGTGGGTCACGACGATAATTTTTCTTTAATGATACCGATTTCTGTAGTCATAGAATAATCACACAATAACACGAATCGTCGCAATATCGATTAGTGGTGTCTCAGTATTTTTTAGATATAAGGCTACATCATGATCATATAAACCCCACCTTTATACTAGTTATCACGACGATATGTTCTTTCAGGAAACCCATTTCTGTACCATACGATTATGCGAATGGTCACAACATCGAGTAGTGTTGATCGGCATTTCACAATTACATACCATAATCGTATCATCCATAGTAGCTGATAGTAGTTACCCTTGACAATCTTTCGGTATCACAATACTGACTCCAGGTGACCTACCTTCATACTAGTTATCATATCTTGACTAAATGTTAACATTAAGGATACCTATTTCGTAGTAGTGGAAGCGTTTGTTAATCGATTATTACAATTAGATATATTGCAGTAACATTAAACTGCAGATGACCCACATTCATAATAGTTATCTTATACCATGATGCGATAGTCACAATATCGATTAGTGTTGATTGTGGTAACTCGGAATTTCACAATTACATACCATAATCGTATGATCCATAGTAGCTGAAATGCGCTTGTCTGTCGTTTGTAACCATTGACGATCTTTCGGTATCACAGCACTGACTGCAAGTAACCCACCTTCATACTAGTTATCATATCTCGACTAAATGTTACCTTTAAGGATACCTCTTTCGCATTGTGATGCGAATCGTCACAATATCGATGAGTGCTGTTTGATATAACTTACAGCCTTTCCCAGTTACACCTTACGGTCATATTATTCGTAGTAGCGGAAGCGTTTATCGATCAGTTGTTACAATTACATATATTTCGGTAGAGCATTAAACTACAGGTGGCCCGCATTCATACTAGTTATCATATCACGACGATCTATTAACTTTCAGGTTACCTATTTCTGTAGTCAATACATAAAAATTGTCGCAATATTGATTGGTGTTGATTATGATCCGCTCTTCCCAATTACACATCACGATCATATTATCTATAGTATATAAAGCATTTGTCGACCGTTTGTTACCATTTACGATCTCGGTATCAAAGCGTTGACTGTAGGTGACCCACCTTTGTATGATTGTATGTAGTCGTACTATGACACGAATCATCACAACATCGATTAGTGTTGTCTGCGATAATTGTTTCTTTCTTACCATTCAAGATCTTTCGGCATCACATCATTGACTTCAGGTGACCCACCTTCATACTAGGTATCATATCACGACGATATGTTGCCTTAAGAATATTTAGTTCTGTAGTCATACCATGATACGAATCGTCACAATATCAATTAGTGTTGTTTTCGATAACTCCATTACACATCATGATCATATTAGCTGTAGTAGCTGAAGCGTTTGTTACTAAGTATTGAAGACCTTTCGCTAGGACAGCGTTGACTGCAGGTAACCCTCCTTTATGGTCGTACTATGATATGAATCGTCGCAATATCGATTACTGTTGAGTACGATCACTCTTAGCATTTCCCAATTTCACATCATGATCGTATTATCCATAGCATCTCTACCGTTTTTAGAACATTTCTTACCATAAAAGAGTTTTCGTCATCACAGCATTGACTACATCAGGACTTCATAGTTATATCACGACGATATTTTTACATTAAGAATAGCTAGTTTTGCAGTCATACCATGATACGAATTGTCACAATATCAATTAGTGTTGTTTTTGATAACTCCAATTGGCAATTACACATCATGATCATATTAGCTGTAGTAGCTGAAGCGTCTGTTACCATTGAAGATTTTTCGCTAGGACAGCGTTGACTGCAGGTAACCCTCCTTTATGGTCGTACTATGATATGAATCGTCGCAATATCGATTACTCTTGAGTACGATAACTATAATCATTTCCCAATTACACATTATGATCGTATTATCTATAGCACCTGAATCGTTTGTAGAACATTTCTTACCATTAAAGATTTTTCGTCATCACAGCATTGACTACATCAGGTGACCCGTTTTCATAGTTATATCACGACTATATGTTTACATTAAAAATAGCTAGTTCTGCAATCATACCATGATACAAATTGTCACAATATCAATTAGTGTTGTTTTCGATAACTCCAATTACACATCATGATCATATTAGCTGTAGTAGCTGAAGCGTTTGTTGCCATTGAATTTTTTTTCGCTAGCACAGTGTTGACGGCAGGTAACCCTGCTTTATGGTCGTACTATGATACGAATCGTCCCAATATCGATTACTGTTGAGTACGATAACTCTTAGCATTTCCTAATTACACATATCGTATTATCCATAGTGAACCGTTTGTAGAACATTTCTTACCATTACAGATTTTTCGTCATTACATCATTGACTACATCAAGTAACCCGTATTCATACTATTTATATCACGACGATATGTTGACATTAAGAATAGCTAGTTCTGCAGTCATACCATGATGCGAATTGTCATAATATCGATTAGTGTTGATTGGCATAACTCTCAGCATTTACCAATTACATATAATAATCGTATTATCCAATATCCATAGCACCTGAACCGTTTGTGGAAAATTTCTCACAATTAAAGAATTTTGGCCATCATAGTATTGACTACAGGTCTTCATAGTAGTTATATCACGATGATATGCTGGCTTTAAAAATAGCTAGTACTGTACTCGCACTATGATATGAATCGTCACACTATTGTGATTGCGTTGATTGCGATAACTCTCATCATTTGTCAATTATTACACATATCATGATCATATTATTCATAGTAGCTGAAGGGTTTGTCGACCGTTTGTTACCATTGAAGATCTTCCAGTATCACAGCATCGCCTGCAGTTAGCCACCTTCATACTTCGTACTTAGTACACATAGCACGACGATATGTTAATTTTAAGGATACATATTTCTATATTTATACTATGATATGAATCGCTACAATATCGATTAGTGTTGATTGTGACCACTTATAGCTTTTCCTAACTATCCATAGTAGCTGAAGCGTTTTTCGACCGTGTGTTACCATTGAAGATCTTTCCGTAACACAGTATTGACTGTAAGTGACTCAGATTCATAGTAGTTATCATATCACAACGATATGTTAACTTTAAGTATAGGTATTAGGTATCTATTGTTGTAGTCCTCTATGATGCGAATGGTCACACTATCGTTTAGTGTTGATTGCGATAACTCTCATCCAATTATACCTACATCATGATCATATTATCCTTAGTAGTCGACGCGTTTGTTGGCCGTTTGTTACCATGCAAGACCTCTTGGTGTCACAGAATTAACTACAGGTAGCCACTCTTGTACTATCGTATCACGACGATATGTTAACTGTAGGAATACGTCTTTCTGCGGTCATACCCTGGTATGAATCGTCATAATATCGATTAGTTGATTGCGATAACTCTCAGCGTTTTCCAAATATACAAATATACACATCATGATCAGATTATTCGTAGTAACTGAAGCGTTTGTTACCATTAAGATCTTTCGGTATTACAGCATTGACTGCAGGTGATCCTCACCTTGATACGAGTTGATGAAGTTGATTACGATATCCAATACTTATTTTAGCTGTAACATTATGATTAGTTTACACTAAATTATCATAATTTCGATTGTAACTGTGATTGTAACTATAATTGACCATATTAATGATGTAGATAGTAGATTTTGGTAGTGACAGCTTTCATGCCCATAATCATTGTTATAGTAGTATACCTTATACCAATTATAATATCAGCCAAACCTAGTTTATGATGATTATTGTACTGTTACTGTATGTGTATAACGATGGTTTTCGATATTATCGCAACATTTAACAAAAATGGTGGTGTCACAATGTTTTCTTTATAATAATATTGTAATTTCCGTTGGCTGTAACAGTTTATATATTTATAGTTTTATTGTTGATTATTTTTCGGTAGTAGATAACTCCATGTCGACAATTTAACGCTGTTCTTTAAAAAAACTGTGATACTAATTGGTTTTTAGTTATTTTAGTATACATTATAGGTATGTGCGCTGTGTTGCTGTTTGAGACAGTTTAGTAATTAGATATCAAGCTCAACTGTCGTTATAAGACTGATCAATGCTGGTCACGATATCCACAAATGTCATTTATTTGCCGCATTGGTTGTAGTCCTATAGTTAACTATAGATAATAATGCATTTCAGTAGTCATATAGAAGGCATCATAATGTCTACTGCGACTGTAATTTTGTTCTGCTTCATTATAGTTGACTGTCGTGATCAATACTTTTTAATGTTGCTTGGCTATAGTTTTATTGTTGTTATAATATCGGTTAACTTCGATCAGGAATTTCAAGAATGGCAGTTAATGATTATTGTGGTAGTTGTTATGCATAATGTTTGTTGAAATTGTCAGATGTTACTATTGATTTAATGTTTAATCGTCACTACTAGTGTTACTTGAAATGAGTATTAGGTTTTTCTATATTGTTGTTATAATTTTTACTATATTTAACAACAGCTTTAACATTCTAATCGTCATGAACAATGTCGATTTTGATTACCAGATCTATTAACTAATCTTACGTATGACGTTGCTATGTTACAATCATTTCTCTCACAATTGCAATATTTACTATTTCATTATTTATGACTTGCCGATTGAGAATGTAACGTTGGTTATTATAATTGAGTCATTGCTAATATCAAGGTGCTTCTGTGATCACAGCAATTATTCAGTTGTAACAAGCCATAACTTGTATAATTCACCTTGACATTTCATAATCATCACATTGTTCTATTGCCATTCAATATTGATTACAGTCTACGTTTTTTATATTAATATAAGTATATTTTGATTATAATATTGATTACAATGTTAATTTTGAGTGGTTTAGTGAAATTATATTAATGTGGAGCAGCTTACCAGATGATTTTGTTAATACAGCTACTTCTAATAATATTGGTGCGAGGGGGTAGTCACTTGCGATTTTTTAGGACAGAAAATCTCCATTTGTGGAGATCTTTTTGTAACTCCATAGATCTCCATGGATATCTTTGGATCTCTAGGGAGATCCTGGAATCTCCAGGGATATCTTTAGATCTCCATGGAGATCTTTTGGATTTCCATTGATCTCCGTGTATCTCCTCTGGACCTCCATATACAGTAACAACTTTTCAATTTTATATGGAATTAGATCTTTCGAAAAAAACACGTTTTTACTGTCAGAAAGTGGTAGTCTCGGTGGTAGTTTGATATTAATAATAATTTTTATCCATATTTATAATATACAGTGTGTTTCACTTTACATGGAAGCACCCCTGTATTTTATTTGTGTTTGTATGAATCGATTTGAATTTTTTACCAGTTGTACAACTCACCAAGAGGCATCTATTAATGTCCTTGAGCGCAAATGACGTTATTAGCCTGGCCTACTACGATGAAGAACGTGGGTCGTATTGTCAATATTTTGCATCGCGTTAGAGTTACAGCAAAAAGTTATTAAGAAAAGTTGTTTAGAATCACAAGAGTACCCCAGATACCGATTTTCGTTTAATAATTCGAATTTTTAAGTTTTATCCATAAATTTGTCAAAGTCCCAAATTTCAACTTTTAATTTGGTATCAAATGGTGCCATGGAGAAACAGCATTTTTATTATTGTTGCAAACGTCATTAGCTATTAATAATGGCTGAATTACGTTTAACTGTAGCTGAGAAAGTAGAAATAATTAGAATTACTGGTGAAAATGCAAGATCGAACAGAGAAGTAGCTAGAATATTTAATGGAAGGCATCCAGGGCGTGCACCTATTTATCCTGACACAAATTAAAAAGTTGATTATTTTTTTTAACAGTTCCAGGATAAATAGGTGCACGCCCTGGATGCCTTCCATTAAATATTCCAGCTACTTCTCTATTGGATCTTGAATTTTCACCAGTAATTCTAATTATTTCTACTTTCTCAGCTACAGTTAAACTTAATTCAGCCATTATTAATAGCTAATAACGTTTGCAACAATAATAAAAATGCTGTTTCTCCATGGCACCATTTGATACCAAATTAAAAGTTGAAATTGGGGACTTTGACAAATTTATGGATAAAAATTAAACATTCGAATTATTAAACGAAAATCGGTATCTGGGGTATTCTTTTGATTATAAACAACTTTTCTTAATAACTTTTTGCTGTAACTCTAACGCGATGCAAAATATTGACAATACGACCCATGTTCTTCATCGTAGTAGGCCAGGCTAATAACGTCATTTGCGCTCAAGGACATTAATAGATGCCTCTTGGTGAGTTGTACAGCTGGTAAAAAATTCAAATCTATTCATACAAAAACAAATAAAATACAGGGGTGCTTCCATGAAAAGTAAAACACACTGTAGATAAATCACAAACTTTTTAGAGGTAGTAAGTAGACTATTACGAATGGTATGTAATACTTGACCTAATAATAGTAGATTTTGTAGCATGGCAGAAAATAGATTATTACTGTCGAACGACTGTATTGTTAACTAACTCAGTTTTATTCTACCCCCGTATTTTACTCACAACTTGTTATGGTCTTTTAGAGAAGAAACAACATCTGAACATGAAATGAATGTTTAAACAAAAAAATTCAAAAAATGTATGACATCAACTTAGTTTTATTAAAATAAAAAAGTATTACATAGGTATATCTTTGGTAACACATGATTTGGTCAAAATAATATTAAAACCTATATACTAAAAAAACAAACAGTGCAAAAAGAACATAATTCCTTTTTAGGTATCATAAAATTAAAAAAAAAAACATAGGAACATCAGTATATAATCACTGTAATGATAACTAAAAAATAATAAAAAGAAAAAACAACAACATAAGTATATTTCTTGTTGACCTAATAAACAATAAACAGATATTCCCAAGTCGAAACTTAACTTCTCTCTCTAGAATACACTTTGGAATAAACACATAAAATAGGAACAAGTTACTCGAAAAAAAACTAAACTGTTTCTAAGACAAATCTGATTTAAACACTTTTTTTAAAGATTTATGTAAAGTCTGTATTTTTACTCTGTCTGATCGGGTGGGTACCCAGCATTGTAATGGGGCCATAATGAATTTGAATGGGCTCTATTAGTTGCAGATTATCTTGTTTCGGCCAATAAAAATCTTCCGAAAACTGCCGTGTACGTGTTGCCGAAGACCTATAGCAGATGGCCGCGGGCCGCGGTACCAGTTAAAATGATGTGCGCACGCAATTACGCTTTTCCGATTCTACACGACTGCAGCCGAAGTTCTTGGATCTCCACGTATCTCCACGACTCCACCAGATCTCCACGTATCTCCATCGGATTTCCACGTATTTCCACCGGATCTCCACGTATCTCCACGGATCTCCATGAGATCTCCACAGATCTCCACATATCTCCACGGATCTCCATGAGATCTCCATCCCGTAGGACAGAAGATTTCCACAGTGATTACCCCCTCGTATTGGTGGGATTAGTAATTAGTAATTACTAAATAGTACTAATCGATATAAGTAGTTTACCATAAACGGTGCCGATTGTAACTATACCATTTGTAATTATTCACCCATGAATGATGTTAATTTAGAAGACATTTTGATAATTTTGAATTCCAATGCTTATTACTAATTACTGCTACATAAGGTCGCCTACTCTCACTTCTAATAAGACAATGAAAAGATCTGCAATTTAACATTAATAGCTGGAAAAATACGATCCATTGTGATATGAACTTTGGAGCAAGGGAAACCGTAAGAGTAATTGGATTCAGACATTTGTGGAATCGTCTGGCCATGACCCTTTGGAGTTTGGACGACTAAACTGCTGTGAAATTAGCCCCATTTGTGAAGTCGTTGTTTCGAGCCGGTTTAAAAAACACAGCTCGTAGATTTTATCAAGTTAAAACTGAAATTACTACTGCAACAATAGGTTCTATCCTAGGGCAATATAGAATTGGAAAGTCGCGCAAGGAAGTTTTTCGATTTGGTTCAGTATTTTGCTCAAGCCAACGAAA